>JAYJMJ010017306.1:0-22723 GCA_036873875.1 Laminaria ephemera | reverse complement strand
ATCTCAACCAGCGCACACAAGTTAACCTTAGGTACATACAACCTGCTGCGCGAGTTCCTATCGACAGCTAGTCGATCGTGTTATGTATAATTCAGAAACAACAGCCGCCAACAGTCGCTAACAGCTACATGATATTCCTGTCGTCTAGGATACAATTATCTCTACGTACCAAGAGAAGGCGTGACCCCAATTAAGGGAACATTTGCCGCTCGATCGCTATTTCGATTTTGATCCTGATACATGCTGCGGTAGGGTTCACCCTTCTCGTTCTGAGATTCCTCACATGAGGAGCTCTAGACCCCACCACAAACATGATTTTGACGCGCGCTACGGTAGAGGTGCAGCACTGTTTTTCAGGGGCTCCTCACCTGAGGAGCTCCGCACCTCTCCCAAACAATGTTTTTATGGGAAAAAATGAAAGTGCTACCCGACGAAAAATCCCATGGTCTAGGCATACAACGAAAATTGTTGTAAAACAAATGACGAAATTCCGACGGTTTGGGGTTAAGGAGCCCTGTCATTCACAAAAGACGAAACCGTTTCAGCCAAAAGGTGCTACCTCTATCGTCGCAATCAGAAAGTCTTTTGACAACATTCAAAGTGCAACCTGATGAACAATCCCATGGTCCAGGTATTCATACAATTTATGTTGCAAAACAAGAACAAGATACCGACGATTGGGGTTAGGGAGCCCCGTCATTCAGCAAATATCGTAGCCAAACTGTGCTACCTCTTTCGGAGCACGCGTCTCCTGTACAAAAGGCAGACAGCACTCGTGACCTTGAAAGTAGTCAGTACTGTTGCCGAGGGAATAAGAACCAACAATGGGCCCAACGGAAAAGGGTATGACCTGAATCGATGATTGAGTCTGTTGTCGTCCGGCGCCGATGCTCGAGTGCGTGCGTTTGGTAAACATACGTCTAGGTTGCAGGACTGTAAAAACATCGTCAGACCTTTGCGGACGGAGTCTTGATAGGAAATCACCCTGGACAGAGTTCGGTTGGCGACTCCATGCGTTGTTCCCAAATATGTCCCAGCGCGCACGTGTCGCGGACGTCACCAGGAAACAATGGAGACTCGTTTTCTATTCCGGGCGTAGTATAACGTTTTTTCGTATACAGGTAAAGACGTCAGACGTCGAGTACGAAAAGTGTTTCTTTCTTCGTCGTGCCTCTGAGTATCATGTAATCATGTCTCTCACATCAAAAAGCTGTTCATCACCTACGGACGCACTTTGCTTCGCAGCCCTCTGAAGGGTGAAACCCTTCCAAACGTCGAACTCGCCGTACAGTAACACGAATGTGCTCGCCGTTGCCACCTCGGCCTGACCGGGCGTGACATGCTCTTTCGTGTTGTTTCACTCAGCTTGCGCCAAAGCATCAAGTCCAGGAAAGCAACTCCAACCAATGGATCAACCGAAAGCACAGTTTGCGCCGATGTGGAGAGCATGGAGCTCAACGGTGTCTCCGTTCGCGTGTACGATTGCGCTGGACAGGTATTTCATTACTGCGGTACAAGATGTTGCAGACTTGACTCGGGAGTACAATGTGTCATAACTCCACGTACTACATGGTTGGCACAGCAAGTCCCCTGGACTGAAGTGCCGGTCAATGATTGTTCTCGCTGTCATCTCATCACTTCCTTATCTGCTTACAAATAAGTACAGGTTCCGTATTGAATCAGCTTTTAATGCGATTGATGTTCGTTTTGGTTTGGTCGGCAGGCTGCCTACACAGGACTGCTGCAGATATTCTTGACGCCACGGGCTGTTTGCGTTGTGGTGTGCGACGCGGGGGCGTTTGGACAGCGGGGAAGCGAGGCGGGCGACCAGCTAGATATAGATATCGGCACCCTCGGCAAATTGTCCGTTTGCGATTGGCTGCGATCCATTTCCCAACGCGTCCCAGAAAGCGACGTTATTCTTGTTGCCACAAAGTGCGATCTCGCCGGTGGAAAGGCTGCTGACATAGCCAGACGAATGGACACAGCCTGTCGAAAGTGGCTCGCGGCGTGGGTTGGAGCTCACATGAAGCCTGTTCGGCTGGAACACGGGGTGTGTCTCACAAGCTGCTGCACACCCGCCATGCACGAGCAAGAGGAGCTCAGGTCTGGAAAACGCAAGCGGCGACAACCTTGGGAATGCGACTGGCATGACGACATGTATGTGAACCCACCGCCGAGTATGCTCCATCGGATCGTGAACAAGAGCGACGGCGGTGGTTGTCGAGGTGCTGAGATGGTTCTTCCCACAGTTGGAACATCGCGCTCACCGTGATAGAAGCTCTAGAGCACGGAAGGTGAGTTTTGCGGCTGGGTAGTCACAGGGAGTTGCAGTTGATATCACGCTGTCAATCATGTACAGTATCCGAAATCGGACGTTCAAAAGGAGTAAGGCAGTTGTATACTGGGCATAACTTAACGTAATGTCAACCCCTTTTTGACATGAGCCCGTGCGTGCCTCAAGCTGCTTTAAATTCAATCCTGACGCGCACGCTACACGACCGCAGACCATGCAGACCACGTACCCTTTTCGGGTTTGTTTCGGGCACAGGTTTGGGGCTGGCGCCACCGCGGCTTAAGAGGGGACATAATGATCCCTCCTGTACGCCCTCTTTTGACTACAAATTTGGGGTGTGTGCCCTCGTAATCTGTTATTTATACCCCGCAAATCTACCCCTTCGTGCCCAGACCTTCCCCCCATTTGACCGAACACATCACCCCTTTAGACGACTTCGAATAGTCCGGAAAGTAAAGGTCAAGAACGGGTATATACCCCACCATTTTTAGATACACTGCGGCCTATGGCCTGGTTTTGTTTTGCGCAGGGACCTTGTGGAAGCTGTGGTGCAGAGGTCATCCAACACCGTTCAGAGGGCGGGGAGAACGACAAAGCCGTTCAAGGGCATCACAGTGGGGGAACTCAACGCGAGATGGAAGGTTGCCATGGATGAGCTGTCCAAGAAAAATGTCAAAGTTACGAATCCAGACCATGCCTTGGAGGGAGCACTTTCTGTCAGGTTCGTTGCGGCACCAACCGTAGTCAAGAAACGGCAAACATGTGTTCTGTGTGTATAAAGTTATAATGTGCTACGTTTCAGAGCTCGATCAGTGTGGACGTACGACCTGAACGGAACAGAACCAGGAGTGTTTACGGAATTTCCGTGTGCCCTGGTGCGTTCTCATCAATCAACCTACTATAGGTTGTCGTCTCGCGGAGTTAATATTATCAATTTTGTCTACGCTATGCGTCGCCGAACGATTGAGACTGACATCGAAGAAACTGCTTGGCGGAGGTTGGTATGCCACCATCTATCATTCTCACGCTGACAACCGCGGTGCCACGGGTGTTGCCAGGGAGTTCGAAGGTACTGTCGTGCGGCACGAAACCTTCGTATTTCTGGACGTCGTCTGGCTGACCAGAATCCTCAAGCCGTTACTCAACCACAAGGACACCCAAAGCTTCGATGGCAAGATCTCTCTTGGCGACACGGGAGACACGAGCATCGTCCTCAAAGAAAACAGGCACATCGCGTGCTGGAATAGGCTTATGGAAGACGGTATCCTCGTACCGGAGCTGGCTCGTATCATGTGGCCTGATCTGTTCGAGTACGTTCTGCCTACGCTGGCATCGTTAGGTATCACGTTTCCCCTTGATGTCGACAGCGAAGGGGGGCTGGTGGTGCTGCTTCGTCTAGGAACAGACCGCCCTGACACTGTCGGTTAGGACATCGACAAATTCCGCGCTTGGCATTCAGCGGTATTTGACGTGTGCTGGGAATTCTTCCTTGGTGTCCCGCCGGGGGTGGTTGAGCAGATACTGACACGATGCTGCAGTATTGGGACGGTGCAAACATTTTGGCGTTTCGGCGTGCTGGTGAAGGGAACTTTGAACGGCAGCGAGGGCAGCGGCAGCTTCGCCTTGGTGTTGGAATACTCTTTGGACAGAAATCTGCTGGATATGAAGGTGTACGGCAACGTCTGCACGGTGGCCCCATGGGTTGCTCTTGCCTACGCCATTTCCGCCGTGAGGACCATCACGGGGGACTTTCCGAGTCTACTCTCGCGGGCATCTTTGGAATGTCCCGAGGATGACCATACAAACCGGATCACCATCATGGTGAGGTTGTGATGTAGACTATGGTCACGGCTGGAATATAGTCTGACCTGCGTTAGTGTTCTGCAGGCGTTCACCTTTGCAAACGTTTACAATATGCCAGGTAGGGATAATGCTCCAGGATCACGCCTTTTGTTCTGTAGCCTGTGGAATACTCCTGGGTACATCACGATAAACCTCCAGTCGTTATTCTCTGCGAAGTGTCAGACACTGTTCCGTACTGAAGTCAACGTAGAAATCTCGATTCCAAATACCAAGCACTCAAACAAAAACAAGATATCACATAATACCTCCAACCTTTTATCACAGAATACCCAGACGTCCAAACTCAACAAAACCCCCGGCTGGGTACAAATGGTCAAAACCAAGTTCAGCTTCGGGAATTTTATACGATACTGGTGGCGACTAGTGAGCACATCGGGATCGTATGGTTAGCTTCAGCGTATTTCATAGAAGCTCCAAGGACCCCCATGTGCACTCTTCACGATTGGCGTCTCTGCGAAATGAATGGCTATATTGAGGGTCCCTTGATTGTCTGCAGATTTCATTCCACGCGCCATGTGCAACCAAATCCTCTGTTGTTGTCGGGGGAAGTATACAATGTTCCTGCGTTTTTTTCCGCGGTTTGGTTTATGTTGCCGACGTTGGTAGTGCCTTTGCTGAGCCAGTACGCGTGCTGCGACGGGTTATCGTTCTGTTGCAATAACACGAATGTTTGTCTCTCCATTCGATTTGGTCAACGCCTGTATTTCGCGATTTTTGGTGGTGGTACGGGAATTCTCGGTTTTCCATGCTGGGTCCTGTGTTCTATGACGATCAATACATGATCAATGGCAAGTGATGTATCTCACCCTGAGTACCTCATGTCAAATATCTAGCCCGTGGTGGATGTATCGTGCCGTGGTATCAGTATACAATCACCGGTACCTACATATATTAACGCGCTGTTCGAAAAACAAATTGTCGTTCCTGATAGGCCGTCCTTTTGGTACGCTGTATGACGCGTGCTACGATAGAGGTAGCCCTTTTTTTATTTTTTTGTTTCTGAATGACGGCGCTCCTTAACCCAAAATCGTCGGAATGTCGTTCTTTTTGTTTCAATATGAAGGTTTGTAAACCTAAGCCATGGGTTTCTTCATCTGGTTGCACTTTCAGTTTACTCAAAATCAGTTTGCGTGGTGGGGTTTAGAGCTCCTCACGTGAGGAGCCTCACAAAAAAACGGGTGCACCTCTATCGTAGCGTGTGTCGTATGGCGCCGGTAATCCAATATCGAGGCATCGGTACGAGCGATACAATTCGGCGGGGGAACCGTGAAGCGGCCTCCGCAAGATGAATCAGCGGCGAGGTGCGCCCCCCGCCCACCCCCCCCCGGGGGGCAGCTGTAACCCCCCCCCCCGTAGGGTCGCTGGAGGCCGCTGCCCGCGTAGGGGCCGCCGGGAGTATAACCCGTGGTACATATACGCGCAAGTAATGCTGAACAATTGCGTTCTACCGGCGCCTTTTACCCTCTACTACGCGTGAATGTGTAGAGCGACATGGCAAAAAGGTGCATCAAAACCTTTCGCCCGCGACGAAAATGACCCCAGGACAAATTTCGCCTGAGGCGGGACGGATCCAATATATGTTTTGCGCCTTCGAAAATAGATGAGCACATTGATTTTCGCCTACGGCGAAAAATGGTGCGGCGCTCCACAACGGACGTGCTGCAACCCGAACACGTAATCCGGCGGGTGCTGCGCCTCGTGTGGTCGTGACGAAACACGTGCGCCAGCGAAACCATTCACCACCAAATTAGAACCCAGATCGGTTCGTACCTTGCATCGCACCACAGTACGGGAATGGGAGCAGCCCCCTACGACGTATTTTGAGGCAAACGTAGGAGCATCGAGCCAAATTATCCACTTGCTATGACAGACGTTTTGTGCCGTCAATGTTCACCGATGCTGATGCCTTCGTTTTGCACCCTCCAGACTAATGATAGTCAGGGCAAGAAGCTTCTACAGGGTCGTGTGTGCAGCCGGTGCAGTCCCGAGACTGGAGGGATCGGGGCGGCGACGATTGCCCTTATCCAACTGGTGGACGTTCGACAATACAAAAGTACGTGTCTTGTTTTACGTTCGGTTGGTTCGTCATCAAACGCACAGTAGGCGTCTACGTTCGCTCTAAAGTGGCTGTTGTTGTTTTTCTGCTTCAAACGTCCGAGTTCAATTTTGTTCTTCCCCCCTAGTCCCTTTCGCGAGCTCTCAGCTCTGCTTGTAAATCCTCTCAATACGCTGAAATTCCCTAGCAGGGGCAACGGCGAAATACGTCGACTAATAAGAACATCCAAGAATTGGTTCTCTTGCCCATACGGAAAAGAAAAGTACATTCGTGGCCCTGTCTTGCGTTCTGTCGATTGTCGCATTGTTTACTGCCTACCTGCAGGTGTCATTTTCCGCGAAATGAACGCCAGGTTCGTCGACATTCAGCGCAAGGACGCCTCCCTTTGCACGCCGGTGAGTGAGGAGGGTACGACTCATGTTCGCTACTGGTAGACTTTAAGAGTGGGTGCATGTGTAGCAGTTCTACGGAGAAGTTCACCGGGAGCGTGGTTTGAATATGTTTCCTACCAAAGGCGCACAGGAACGAGTTAATTACCAACACACCGTTTTGTTTTATGTTTAGTCCTTACTGGGGGGGTTGGAAGTGGAGCCACCTGGAGACCATCCCGGAAACTCCATTACAACCCTTGCGAAGTATATATATTTATGTGTCACACTAATATCTAGATATATAATCAAGGAAACGTGCCGGTCGTCGATTGAAGTTGGTCCATTCAAGGTCCATATCCTGTAAAGATTTCCCGAAGACACATATAGCGATGGGGGTATGGGCGGCATATTTTCCCCGTTTTAGGGACATTGTTCAACGGAGTACGTACTCAAGTAACAATTGCTTATGAACACACCACCAAACAGAGGGATCCGTGGGTGTTCTGCTGGACAGGCAGGATGGGCTATACCTTTGCTCTCTGCTCTTCGCCCCTAGCAGCAACTGCCGGCCGTACGTGATACGCCTCCGTTTGCATCTGTCAGGGATTGCAAGGCCCACTTTCGGAGACGATATCTTGTAAGCAGCTGAAGGCCGCGGAGGAGTCGCTCTTGAAGCGAATAATAGCATATCTGGAGATCGTGCTTCCTTCTGCAGGCGGTTCGGCAATCACTGGGCCTCACGTGCAAGACGAGCTCTACCAGCACCTGAAAAATCTTCAACACGCCGTGGACGACAATCGGGCGCGGTCAGGTGGGTTGGGGGCAAAGATGGGTGGACTAGAAGCACGGATGGGTGGGGTGGAAGCAGATGTGGGTGGGATGGAAGCAAGCATGGGTGGGGTGGAAGCGAAAATGGGTGTGGTGGAAGCAAAAATATCAGAAATGGCGGCGGAGATGACAGCTGCTGAAAACGGTGTGAGGGAGACATTGGACGTGGTGGTGGCCATTCTGATGGCAATGCGGAGGGAAGAGGTCGACACCCCTCGCCAGGCATGTGTCTTGCCTGGTGACTATGCCGAACCCTACGGCCTCACGGATGAGTTACGGGATCCGAGGGTATGGACGACAAAGCTCGAAGAGTGGATCGGAAGTGACTTCAAAGCTGGGAAGGGTGTTTGCAAGAGGAAGATGCGACTTTTCCTGATATGTGCCCACACTCACCAGCTCGTTCCGTGCGGGCATAACGGCAGGGGATACGACGTCCAAGGCTTCCGTCAGTGGGTTCGCATGACGGTTGACGTGGCAAAATTCGCTCTTCAAGTGACGTGTGCAACACTGGCGGCCGTATTTGTGGCCCAGATCTCGGCCTCCGTTGGTGCTGCTGGGGAGGAGGCGTTTGCAGCTACTTTGCTTCGGACTCAGGAACAGTTGGAAGGCTTTGTGCTCCATGATCGCCATGATGGGGTAGCGGAGGTCTCACGCGATGAGGTACGATTGTGGGTGTATTGGCAAATCATTTCCACAAGACGTCTACGTCGCTAGTTGCTAGTGATCGTGAGTTTCAGTACGTTAGCGCCCCCCTACAAATACGTTCAACGCTTCAAAGTTGGTCCCGTTCAGCGATACAGCTCAGTCGTTGGTGAATGTTGTTCCTTCACCATATCCGTAGGCAACCATCATTGCGGCAGACTTCCGAGTGACCTACTTTCCCCCACGTTCACCTTGTTCCGGTATGCCACCATCCTTTAATTCAAGGTCACAGCGCTGAAGGGCAAGGCGTACAAACGTCTCCGCACATTCGTGCACGAGATGGAGGCCACCGCTCGCTTGAAGGCCAGTGCCGCCAGGAAAAAAACACAGAAGAACGGTGGCGACCCTACCAGCAACTCCGATTTCGTCTATTTCGAAGAAGTGATGACGAAGGTGCAGGCGCGTACTGGAGGTAGTCTCAATGGGTGCTGAAAGGGCACGAGGAGGCGTGGATTGGCGCAGAAGAAGCGATCGCAATCATATCTCAATCCCCAGCCTCGTTGTAGGGCTGTGAATTGAAGCGAACGTTTGACTGGAATTGAAATGGTTTCGGCGAAGCCAACATTTCGATTTTTTCACATGTATATAATCCAGGCTCGCTGGACGTTCGCATGAGTTCGACGAGCGAAGCGCCCCGCCCCCCCCTCTCCCGTCTGGGTGGGGGGGCGATACAGGCGGTAGGCGACCTGGGTTATGGTGGGGGGGGTACATCCCTTTTCACTACAGGGATACGGCCAAAATGTAACGCAGGTGGTCCTGTACCTCTCTCAAAAACGATTTCGAACATATTTTGATCGCACAGCGTAAAAAAACAATTCGACGGCGGAGTATGTCACGGAACGGGATAGTCACTCGCGCGAGTGGCCCCGGGCCGGTGACATATACCAGGTAGACCCTGACGTATGCTTTGCTACGATGATAGTGGGAGCACGTTTTGGCTAGAATTACTTCTGAATGACGAGGCTCCTTAACCTCAAGTGGTCGGAATGTCGGTCATATTTTACGATACGATTATTATGTATACCTAGGCCATGGGATCGTTCATCCAGCTTCAATTAATTTGTTTATCAAAATCGGTGTTTGGGTGGGTTATAGAGCTCCTCAAGTGAGGAGCCTGAAAAGCCATTGGTGTACCTCTACCGTAGCGGGTGTTGCTCCCTATCGCGCCCAAGGCTAGACGGCGTTTGGGTGGGATGAATCGTCTGCGTCCCCCTAACGTCTCTGGTGCTAGAGAGTTATGATTAATGTAAAATTTTCCGTTGTCAAGCGGAAGGCACAGTCCGAAGTGTCGCTCGTGACGCGTGTTTCAATACTGCGACGGTAGCATGGTTTTGGCCAAATAACTCTGACTGATGGGGTGGTTGTTTCGTTTTTAATAACTAGCACCCAAGATATCGTTGGAATACCATTTGTGTCTTACAATGGCATGACGATACATAACTCGAAGATGGGGTTGTTCATTGGTTTGAACCTTTCATTTGCCATCAAAGTCCGTTATTGGGGGAGCATAGAGCTATTCGATTGAGAATTCTCAGAACAGTTAGGTACACCCGCTACCGTAGCAATTGTCTCGTGTCCCTGTACCTCTGTGCGTCTAGAAAGGCTACGCTTGCTCCTTCGCATACTGTGCGTGTGCTGGGAGACTGTGTAGTGCTGACTTGAGGGTATTCGGTTTAGTACTTGTCACCCTTGCAGACGAGCACATTACGAGGACATGTCGTTCACCTGGTTCGACTATTCGTGATGCCCGTGGGGTTTATTGAAGAGTAGTGTACGTATGTCGTTGCTCAAGCCTACATAATTTATGGCAGTGGGCATTGATGCGGCGTTAAGCTAGGAATGGAGCAGAGGACGGACGATTTGTTTTCTACAGCCAACGTCAGTTGTTGCGGCGAAATATTTAGCCTGGGTGCAGTTTGCGTGGTCACGCATAACGGTGAGGGATCAATGAGATAAGCGGTGATCATTTGCCGAAACGATAGAAATGCTACGAAGCGGTAGCGGCGGCAGCATGGTTTCCATGTGGAAATGTATGGGAATTACTGGGGGCTTCAGGGATGAGTTGAACAGTTTCGGGGGTGAAACATTACCAGGGCGGAGGGATAGCGTTGCCCCGAATGTGGCCGGTTTGCTCAGTCTTGAAAGGAAGGCCAGAGCAGAGGGTGTCATTCGGTCTATGTACCGATACCGAATACGGGAAAGCAAATACGTTTTCGGCTGTACCGGGTGCCTGACCTGAGCACCCGTGTTAATTCCATTCTGCCGTGTCTTGTTCGTTTTTGTAATCTGCAAAAGAAGGTCTAGCGGCCAAAGTGATGTCTGCTTCTTTCAGCAGTGGTGATCGCACATGATGTAGTATGGATACTAGTCGGGTTCGACCATATATCCTTGTTTTCCCTCCGGGGGGTGGATTCGATATTAGACTCTGCGGTCGCGATGGAAGCAATGCATATGTGAGTACTGTTACCACAGCCACTCAATCATGTTGTTGCCCCCCAAACCGCCGTACTGTAGCTGCTGTTTCTGCTGCTGCTGGTGATGCACTAAATAATTTTGTCGTACATCCCGCTTGTTTCCTGTCGATTTCATGGTCCTAGCACAACGGCGCCCGGCTGTTTAGGTCCAACTTTCTGTTTATATCTATGTTTTTTGCAGGACTATCGAGGCTGTTTTTCCGTTTCTCTGGTGGGCCCATACTCCGTTTGGTCTACGATTGTGTATTTGACCCGGATTCGCCGTCCCTCGCAATCTCTGGCCCGAAACTAGGAACTAATCCTGGGACATCACAATTGAGGGTAGTCATATAGGGCATTCTGCATGCCCGTAGTCTAGTCCGTAGTCTAGTCCGTGGTCACAGGACTAGATGCAATAACTCTGGAGTGGAACAATACAAGCAAATACCCCAGGAATCCGCAGACTCGCCAGCAAAGAGGATTTCAAGAAACAAAACCAAACCACCAACCAACCACATTCATGTGGGCGCACACGGACAAAAAAACTAAAACCTTAGGTGAAAAGAGGAAAATAACGAAACCGACACTAAACCCAGACGGAAAAGGGCTTTGCGGGGAGCATATAGCACGGCGACGAAATCCGAGCGAGTCCATGCTAGCTAGTGACGGCCTGGGATGGAACACATCATGACGATATAAGCTAGACCCAGATTGCAATAGTTGGGCAAGACACGCACACACCACCGCTGCTGCGTCCCCCCCCCCCCCAAATTTGTGTCAACGGTCCGTGTCGTGGTTTCAACCGTTTCGTGTGGCTCTGCTCTCTACTCCTCTCTGCAGCATGTCATTTCCGCATGAAAGTCTGCACTCGCTCCGTCATCGACCCGTCGGAACCATCTGCCGGCCTTTTGAGTTGCCTCGCGCCACCTTTCGAACATAAAGCCGAACGTGTAAAGATCTTCCACAAGGCGCCATATCAAATCCTTACACCAGTCTGTGTCCGCCGCCTTCGCACCGTCGACTCAACGCAAGCACATCCACGTAGGATAGCGTATGGTTTTTGCGCTTCCGTTTGATCCTGCCAAGGTATTGGAGGAGCAATATGGAGTGGTGGACGTGCCGTGCCCGGTCGAAATCAGCCATGCTCGGGCCTCACGCGAAGCCCTATTCGGTAGTACCGTGTGAACTACGTTGGCTTTCGATATCCGCACCTTCGGCTGTAAATGCAAACCCTGGAGATTCTATGTTTTCATTCATCACTCTGTAGGCGCCGCGTGATCTTGACCAGGCCTTCTCTGTCTGCGGTGATAGCACTGCCCAAATACACTAACGCATTTTTGTGTCTGTATTCCTGGCCGGCTGCGGTGATGGTGAACGACGCCTTCCCCCTGTTCGTTTGCAGACCCGATATCTCCGTCGTGACCTCCGAGACCGTACGCCGGACGCAGCGCATGCAGGCGTGATCACCACCATTTTACCATGCGGCCATTTTGGTGACCGTGGTGCGGTGCCCGCATTGTCAGCGTACAGCATGTCTCACAATTCCTTGCCCTCGTCCTCCTTCCCCCCCCCATCGACTATGCCCACCCGTGGCCTGCCCTTCTCCTCCGTCTTCTCTTTATTTCGTTGAAGCTTCACCATTCAGTGCATGGTGGCTGCATCAGCGAGAAAACTATTCCCGGCTACACGCAGTACCGCAGCGAAAAACATGTTGAACAGCAGTGGCGCAAGCACGCACCCTTGCCGAAGACCCTGCTCCATGTTGATTATATCCGCGCACTCACCATCATCGAGCCATACGCATGTTCGCATGCCGTCGAAGGATTGGCGGATGACGGCGAGCATTCTCGTTGCGGCACGCCAAAGCGATGTAGAAAAGCCTACAGAAAGGTCGGGAGACGGAGTCAATTGTTTTGTTGATGTCGATAAAACACACGTACGGGGGGGTGTCCTTCCGCGCCATCCCCGCAGGCGTCGTACAACGAAGATCGTGTCAACTGTCGAACGGTTGGGTCTAAATCTACACTAATTCTCCGAAACAACCCCTTCGCGTTCCCAGTAGTCATTGAGGCGACCCGGGGTGACTCTGACCCTAGTGTTCGAGTACGCGCCGTAAAGGCACCTCTGTCATCCTCCTCGCCGGACGCGTATTTGTTTGGTGCAGTTGTTGTGGGCAAACGAAGGCGAGTTGATGTATTCGACAAGGCTAGAGCTGCACGAAAGATTTATGTAACTTCTGTTTAATGCGCTCACTCCACATACACGCAACTAACACGTTTGCTCAATGGTCGTAAGCGTAGTCGCGATGGTGCTGGTTTCGGTTTTCAACCAATCCAATTTTGTTCATTAACTGCATGAGCTTCGCGAACAACAACTATACAGGATAACTGCCAGCATCATGCGTGTACTTTTTTGTATGGAATTATTCGACACTCATGATTTTCACCTCTAACACGACAATACATCAAAGACAATTCCGCACCCTCGCGGCTGACGGCAATTGACGAGCGTCAACGTATTGCAACAAATGCGACCGTAATTGGTATTCAACTTGCAAGCGGTGGTGGATGTTGGGCAGAAGGTGAAATCCTTGTCACCAATAGGTTTTTATAAGACAAAAGCAAATTGTACCCATAATCCGCCCGTCGCACCCCGCAGTCACAATTGGTTTTCTAGACCCAGGTATAGTGCCCTTGACGTTGCTCACTTAGCTTGTGGTCATTAAGAGCAAACAGACAACCTTGATATACCACTCTATCGTGTGAAGTAAAGCAACTTGTTGGACGCCGGGTGTCGTTCACCAATTCAGGCAACCAAGACCACATCCCTACAGAACCAATAGCAGAAAAGCCCTGATGTGGGTAAAGTGCGTTGCGGCACCGGAACGGTTTGATGAGGGGGAGGGTCTTATCCTAGTAGTTTCGTTCGGGTTTGGTATGTGGTTCTTCAGTGGTAACATAGTCCCGGGTGGAACACTGTGGTTGCCATTACTCGGTGAATCTACCGTGAAATGTCGTCAAACAGTGACAGGGGTGTCTGTGAAGGCTGTACTAGTACAATGGTCCAAGTCCAAATACCGTTGACTGAAAAGCTATGAGTGTTGCGGGATGAACATTGTTCCCCATTCGTTTCTTCGAGTTTTTGTATTTGGTGCTTTAGCGGTAGCCTAGCCCTGGGTGGCAAACCTACCACCCAACACATTTTTAAGTGCGCAAGGGTGTCCGCGAGGGCCGTAAGATGGCCCATGCGAAACGATTGCTAACTAAAAAGAGATGAATTTTGCGAGGTGGGCATTACGACCCTAAGGACCGGTCCTTCACCGACGCAAGTTCCAAGATACAACCGTTTTTGGGGGGGCTGGAGGTGTCTTTGTACCTGGTCCCAGCGTAAGGGTAGGGATGGGCGATTGCTCAGTCAAACCATGGGCGAGTCTGTTTTGTTCTCTTCCGTGGTGTACCTTAGTGTCAATGGAGAGCAGTGTCAAAGTCTCATAATGGAGAGGTTCGTCACAGTCGTGGGCTCAAAAATGAATCCCTATTGGGGGAGGCTGGGGGCGATTTATGTGCCTTGTCCAAGCGTAAGGGCAAGTATGAGAGAGTTCTCGGTCGAACCTTGGGCGAATCTGTCTTATTTGCTTCCGTCTTGTACCTTGGTGCCCGTGGAGAGCTGCGCTATGACCTCATTGAGAACAGGTCGTTCACAGTCGCGGGTTCCAAGATACACCCTAAGCGTGAGACCTCGAGGGAGCATAACATTTGGCAGCGATGGTATTAACTTTAGTGTGGAACACACTTCATAAAAAATACGGTGACATTTGTTGAATGTTTTCCCAATTCCATTGTCAATATCACTTTTCTGAGAGTGAGGTTTTTGCCCTTGGCCAGATACACCCATCCCAGCCCCCTGCAATATCCTTCGTATCCCGCCTACACTTCTATCGCCAACCCCTCCCTACTGTGATACCAGCCGGGTTCCGAACTATTACTGCCTACAGTCGTCTCGGGTGATGAGGCCTCCGAATGTTACCGTACCATTCGCCGTCCGCGATCAAACTAAAACAACTCATGGAAACGAACACTCGTGAAGCCATAATCACGGAACTCCGGCTACCTAGCTCTCCTTCCCCCTATCGAAATATGAAAATGGGGGCGGGCGCGTGGAAGGAGTAGACAGGCTTCTGGTTGGGTTGAGAAGCTCTCCAGCTACTTTAATCTGCTGACATTCTCAGCGAGAACCCCGACTCGCTTGTGCTCGCCTTGGTCTTACTAGCCTGCTCGTGAGATCTGTTCCCGACGGCGAGAGAGGAGGCCAGGCGCCTCTCTTTGTTTCCGGCGCCCAATCCAACCCCAAAACCCAAACCCCGACATAGACATGCCTAATTATCTCTACAATAACCTGCGACATACCGGGTGCCTCTCTATGGAGACCGTCAATTCGTCGACAGGAAAACCTATCCGAAACTAGCCTCTATCGTTTTCGCGATGTGCTGTTAGGAGGCCGGTACTGTCCAAGATTTGATAGTATAAATACCTGAGGTACTTGGGCCCAATTACCACTCAGTCATGATGTTTACATACATGTTTACTTCTTTTTGACGAGATTGAACTATGGAGTTTGGATTGCCACAGTGTAAATGGCACGCGTCCGAAAAACACCCACGGAGCATAATTCGATAGTTCCAAGCGTAGCCCTAACAAAGACCGTGCAGCCGGTACATCACCGACGCGTGCTACGATAGAGGTAGCACTTTTCCGCTTTTTTGTTTCGGAATGACTGGGCTCCTTAACCCAAAATCGTCGGAATGTCATTCTTGTTTTGCAATATGATTTTTTGTATATACCTAGGGTACAGGTTTGTTCATCGGGGTGGACTTTCATTTTTCTCGAAATCAGTTTTTGGGTGAGGTTTAGAGCTCCTCAGGTGAGGAGCCCGAGAAACAAAATGGTGCACCTCTATCGTACCAGTAGTAGCATGTGTCCACCCCGTCTAAGATATCAAGTGTTAGAAGACCCCCTTCATTGAACAATGGTGCGCACATACTAGACTAGGAAAGTGCGAGAACGAAAATGGCTTTTCAGGAACTTCCGCCCCACGCTACCGACGAAGTTTATGTGCGACGGGCCTTAGAAACGCCTGCCGAACGCGTGCGCGGAGAAGAAACTGGAAAAGATTCGTGTACGCAGGCCGGGGAAAGCCTACTCATCATGTGAGCCGTTTCGATCGGCGGCAGCAAACGTAACGATCAATACCTAATGATGCTACCGCTCTTCGACGTCAACAAGTCGTCATCTCCGTATTGGGAGGTTTCTCGGGAGACTTCCGACCAGCCTTAGGGCGACTGTTGAGTGCAAGCAATCCTTTGAGGTTTGCGAGCAGAAACGTGTTCCCGGAACACACACTTTGATGCGGCTGCGGTGGACAGAGGCGGAAGCACAATGGTCGTTGCGAACGTTTCAGCGCAGTTCCCTCCTCACTCCTGCTTCGCGTCTCCCTTGCCCAACCCGTTTCGCGTACATCCCGGAACCCCCCCCATTTCCTCCGAGCCGCTCCAAGAGGGGTTTGATGCTAAGCACAGAGTTCGTTGACACTCGTCGAAGTCAACCGACAGACCTGCCAAAGACTCCAGAATTTGCAACACACGATTGGTTGACGACGAACCTTTCCCTGTTCATCGTCGAGCTGGTCAGACACCCCCAGGAACACGCAATAGCCGTTCCTGGCGCGCTTGAATCGTACACTGCATTCCCCAGATTTGGTGGGTTTGCCCTCATCGAAAGCGGAAGGGTAACCACATTGGGCCTTGTCCAGACGCAGCTGCCAAGAACTGAAAATTTCAGAACAACGGGGAAACACAAAACGACATGACAGATGTACGAGGGGATCACATACACAAAACATAGGCGAAACATATACTCTACTGCAGTAAACCTTCATGGCTAACGCTTTAATCCTAGTGAACATCAGCTAGTGACAACTACGTATCCCCGATGAATATCTTCGTCGTATAGATACAAACCTTGAGCTCGTTCAGACAGGAGATGGCGCGCGGCCAACATCTACGCCAACGTAAGTAGCCCGCTCGAGCGCTGTCGTCTCTGACAGGGCGGGAAGAACCGTTTACTCGGTTAATACGTGCATGCAAGTCGCCTTCGACAACCACCAACGCGCCGCTTCCACGGAAAACAGAGAATATTGAGGCTATGAACCACGCGCGAGCTATCGCCAACCAACAGACCTTACCAAATTTCTTGGCCCGCCTAGCCATCTCCGCTTCAAGTAAAAGTATAGAATCGAAGACGTTGGTCGCGCGACAATCCGGCCAAAGAACGAAGGGCAGATCGATCGATTATCCCACGGACTACGCATGTATTGCAGAAATATTTTCATACCTTAGCTTGACGAGCCAACAACAGGTTGGCCAAACATAGGGTTGGGCGGGCGTTCTAGTCAACATACGGTCGAGCGGGCGCACCTTCTCCCGTTCTAGTTTTCATATATAGTACATGGGAACTACGGTCCATGCGACGGCAGCAGCAGCAGCAGTAGGAGACGCGTATCGTCGCGGTATCTTTCAAGTCCAACGGTCAACAAATTAGAGAGCCAGTCCACCCTCGGCCACATTTCTTAGCTTCGGTTGCCCGCCTTAGGCCCCGAATCTGTGTACAACACACCGAATAAAGATTGGTCGGGCGGTACGGACACGGCAGAGGGAGGGCCGCCGAATGGTGATCATCTGTCTGCCGTGTAGCCTACCAAACTTCAACAGAAGAAATATTGCAAACACGATACAAAGGCGATTGAACCATTAAATAGCAGGCGGAGAGATGGGTGATAGACGTGCCACAGAAAGTAGTCGAAGTTTTCAATCGAAGCGGTGGTTCGACGCGGCCGGGAAGCGGGAACCCATGTCGCCGCCTTGACCATGCAAGCTACGATATAACTCAATTTTGTATCCGTGTCATGCATCCGATGCTACGGTTTTATCACGATTGTGAAGGATCCGCCACATGGAGCACCGAGTCTAGAGAAAAAGCGGGCAGCCAGGCCTGCGGCCTGCGGCTTTATTCACTTGGTTAATCGAGAAGTGGACCCACCCGTACTTCCCGAACCAACCATAACTCGTTTTCAGCAAGCTACTCCGACATTGTCTTTTCCTCCAAAAGCGCTTGCCACGCCCACCTTAAAATACTGCTCAAGCGTCAAGCATGATCAGGATCGAAATCCACCACCCCCAGGCTTAGTACCAACCGCAAGGGAGGGAGGGAAATACACGGTAAAAAGACTGCACGGGATCCATCGAGACTAAACGGTATACCGCCAAAAGGGGGAGCAACCAGCAACAAGTCGTACGATAGGTCCCTGTCTTTTTCGCTTCACGGTTGGCATTCTCCTGACGATGTTTCCAGGAGCCTTGGCGTTGGCAGCCTGACAACACTACCAGCAGGGCTATTCAATGGTGTAACAGCGCTGATAGATTTGTAAGCGCGGTTTGGCATATGACCTATAGTGGTGTTTCCCCCGCAACGAATCCAGTCTACCCCACACCTTCAGTACCATTTTATTTCACGAATCCTAATATCGCTTTTTCGCTGACCTTCGGCCATGAGCACAGCCGTTCGTCGTGGTACGCGCGCGACATGATCAATCGACGAATATTCGGTGAACGGTGAACGGGCACATCACACACGAACCTGATCATGACAGTTAGACATGTACACAACATCAGTCGACGATGCTTAAGTGACACCTACAAGGGAGAAGCTCTGGTAGCTTCAGGGTTTGGGAGCTCTTCAACAACGCGACCAACCTCGCCCGTTCGCGATTGGACATACCGGGAAAAAACAATTGGGTCGCGTTGTCAGGAAGGCCTCGGCGACGCACCTTTTTCTGCAAAGTAGGGGTTTTACTCCGATGGATGAGGTAGCGTAGAATCACCTGCCGGGCTGTCTAAATTCCACAATTGATATAGCTCTATGTTCAGCGCTAGTTAATAGTGTACAAAGATGCTCTACCAATGTTTTGAACATATCCAGAGATGCCGAAACCCTTTTTTCTTGGGCTCGGCGCGTGACGCTTTTTGCCAATCCCGGAGGTTGATCACTGGCGCGGTGGTGCGAGTCCGGCCTTCTCTTCCAACTGTAGATTACGATTAGGGGAAATCATTTGCCTGTCACTGAGGTTTCCCGCCTAATTGACGGGACCAATTCACAGTTTGTAAACATCAATAATTTGACGTAGACATCGCTTTTCTTGTTAGGGTTTGTCTTACGATGACCATATATCATGTGTGATCCAATCCTGCGATGGTCTTAGTTATCTTGACGTACGGGCAATCAGAGCTACGGGTGTCGTAACACGAATTCCCACTTCCTTGCATATGAGAGTGGACAAATCGCTGTTGATATATACCAGGGTATATATGGTTTGTCCGAGATCGTCTGTCTCAAAAGTGGAAATTAATTACTGTCTCGAGTCAGTTGGAATATTGTAAATTTCACTACGAGTACCCCCACTTCATTAAAATATTTCACCCCCACACTTCTGCCTGTGTACTTCAATGAAAAGGGATACACATTTACCACCCATGCACTATCTTGGTACAGGCTCACGTGCTAACCACTTCTGTCTGCCGCGATATATCCACGTTCCATGCGTGCACCCGCACCCGTTTATGCGTAAACCCCCTCGGCTGTGGGTTACTTACCGAAGGGAAATAATGAGTCAACACCACCTGCAGTGCTTTCCATCGCGGTGAGCATGGTTGAAGAGCATCAATGCGCTAAAGCCTGACCCGCAACACATAAAATGCGCTGTATGCATGAAAGGGGCACATGCTTGGTCGCTTCTAGAGACGTTCAATTCAAAGTTGCCAAATGTGCTTTTGTCCAGTTTGGGTGTCCCGCTCGGCGTTTGCGATTTTATCCTGATGCTGTTGTCATGAGAGCCTTAAGTGTGTTGGAAACAGACGTTTTTTTTGTTTCAATCCGTAAGATTGGTCGGAACCGCACGACGCTCATGGCGGATTTGATGCGTGGTATAGGGAGGGTCGCACTACCTTCATGGTGGCTGGTTTGTCGCCAGCGACGAAGCAAACGACAATTATTCTTGTCTCGAAAAGATGGCTAGCAACCAAATGTCAGTTTGTACGTGGCTCAAACATTTTCAATGCCCTCCAGCGTCAAGCATCAAGGCTGCAAGCTGTGCATCCGTTGATGGCTTTCCCTTGTTACACACCACCGAACATTAAGACGTATAGTTCTGGCGGCTTCGACGGGAACAGCACATGTGGTGAGTGTTTCCAGACATCAATGCATCTCAAACCAGTTTATAGACTGTGGAAGGCTGGTCTCTGGAGTCAAAATCAGTCGAACACAGCAACGGCAGCAGCTGCAGGAAAAGCTAAGTCTGTTTTGTGGAATTGCTTCGGATTTGTAGTGTGAACGTCCGGACTATAACAGCCCCATGGAGTTGTTCCACACAAGATTAGGGATGCGGCTATGCCATGGGATGCATTTATGTCCCATGAACCTATGTTTATCGAAACTCTCATGGGAAACCCATGGTATACGGTGGAGGACTGTCTTGATCAGATGTATCGTAGCGAGCCCTCAGCTTCCCATGAACAAGTGTTGATTTCATTTCCGGAACGGTTGTGGACACATCCCTGCTCAATCTGTTGCGTGTGGTTATGTTGGTGAAGGGTAAGAACGATGTGGATTTCATATATGTCACTTGTTTTTATCGGCCCGCTTGTTGTTAGTCGTGGTGTAAACCTGGCAGGCGCAAGAACTGGGTTGTGAATATTGTTGGCGCAAAAATGTCCGAATTTCCAGATTATGTCCCTTATCGTAAAGACGGCAAATTGCGGTTGTTGTGTTTGAACATTTGGCGCAATTTTCAGATTGCCCTGCTTAGGCATGCGCCGGCTGCGAGTCTGGAACGTTTGGCTATACTTGTCCTACAGCTATGTGGGACTGTTGATTGTACGTTGGTGCGTGGTACGGATATGACAATGGTTCATGATGGTAGGGAGTTCCTATGGTAGATTGGCTCTATTGTTGTGGGAGATTCATAGCGGAATATCCCCGGGTTCAATGGCTTTTCCCCGCGGATGTTTTTCCCAGGTGACGTTCCTTTCCGTTTCGCTTCTCCTCAGGGTACTCTACGCTTTAACCTAGGATAATAACACATACATGTCTTCGATATTTGAATGATGGCTACGTGGGCGCCCGAGGAGCGCGGCTAATACATCTTCTCTTCTCTGCCGGCAACTGACCCCTCTACCCAGCTACTGTTCTCCAGCGGGTAAACCCATTGAGCCTCCTGACTATTAAGTAACATGATATATATTGTAAAAATACGACAGAAGGAGCGTTAGGTGCTGCGAGGACTCTCCCGGGTGTGGGAGAGCTGAGCGCCATCATTCAGGTCATGCCCGATGGCGAGTTCGATGTGGCCTGGAGGGCGTTGGTGGACACGACGGGAAGTGCGGAGTGGTCTTACCGAGCGAAGTTGGTGAAGCGTCGACAACTGGCCGGAGTGATGAGTAACTTCGAGGAGGCCATCGAGCTTGGCCGATACCACGAAGTAGCGGTGGAATTCGAGGACATCATCTAAGTCGAAACTCAACTCGAGCACACACGATCCGCCGTTCGAAAGTACTCCAATATTCTAGACGATCTGCGAGGACTCTCACTGAAGGTGGAACAGCGCGTGGAAAAGCAGAGTACGAATGAGACGCAAGCTTTGGTCACCGGCATGCTCAGACAGGATCCTATGCCGGAGCACATGCGTACTGCGATTGAGAAGAAAGAGGGGGCGAAGGAAGATTCCGCACGTCGGCAGCAGCGGAAGCAGCAGCCTCAGCAGATGGCAGAAAAGGACAATGTATTTTTGCCTGATGATAGGATAATGGAAAGGAAAGCGGTGACGACGAGGTTTGCTATGGTGGTTGAGGAGGCTAGATCTGATATGGTAGTTGTGGCTGATGATAGGTGGAAAAAAGGAGGAAGAGAGGAAGACGTGGAGACTGACGAGGGCGAGGCGCAGCAGAACCGGGAGCTATTGCCATTGCCACTGCTGGCGCAAGCGCAGCACAGCTGCTGACCACGGTGGCACCTACTCCTTCGGCGCCCCCTGCTCTAACTAAAGTGGATGATGAGCGAAGCGACAGCGGGAAGGAATTTCGAGGTGACAAGCGGTTTCTTGTTGGTTTGGTTGGAGAGGTGAACTACGAGTATTCCTCGTGCTGCGTGGGAGCCAGTTATGGTCAGACCAATGACGTGTCGGGAAGAGCTGGCATCGGCATGAGCAGGGGGACTTCAAAGGAGAAAGCTGGCCGGCGTTGGGAAGGTTTCCCTCCATTTGGGCTGGATTGGTCTAGGTTTTATGGCCTCTCTCTCTGCTGTGTGAGTTTGGTGTGGGTCGACTTTGTTTTTTCGGTTTCTGGCTTGGTATAGTTCATACTGTTTCTGGTATGATTTATTTTTGGTTTTTTGCTCTCATGTATACCTCGTTTGTAGTACAGCAAGTATATCGTAGAACCCTGTGCCTGCTGTTTGTCTGCTTGCTAGAGACGAAAACCTGTCAGGTTGCACCCCAGACCTGTTTTGCTATTGCTGTTGACGATGATTTTTCTTTGCTTGTTTTTTGCGTTGTACTCGAGTAGACTGAGGTAATATGATCAAAAGGTGCTGGGTAGGATATACGAAGGTTAGACCACACGCTTAGGCAACGCCGATGATGTTACAATGCAGCAATGATGCAAGTGCTCTTCTATTAGATTGCATGCATTCCCATCTAATGACGGCCTTACTATTAATAGTAATGCCTTCCTATTTTCTGCGACTGAGAAACAAGGTATTGCACGCTGATTCATTTTCAATCAACCATTTGACCCACGATCGGAAAAAGTTCAGTGCGTTTTTGTATTTGAGAATTTTCTATTTTCTACGCGTTTGATATGATACCACAATCTGTTTTTACATATTATAGGTAGATGGGTAGACCATGAACGTTTGGACAAGGTCGTGCCTCGCGTGACCAACAAACGGTCGCCGTGATCTTAATTGTTTGTTTTTCGTATATATTACCTGCAGCTTGAAGGTGTTACCTAGCAAAGAAATATTTGCTCACATGATAGTGATCCAGATCG
>JAYJMJ010017205.1:0-22723 GCA_036873875.1 Laminaria ephemera | reverse complement strand
GAGCAAACGACGATGATTCCAACCAGTTCATCGTGATGTCGGTGAAACTCTCGAGCACCTTCATCGCTGATGGGACCTTCGTATTCTCGGTGAGTAGCTGACGCGACCGTGGCGTTGAAGTGCGGAGATTTGGGATCGGTAAGGCCAGACAGAATCGATTGGATGGATCCGTTCGGCGCTTGCCACCACCGTTCAAGCGCGCCGAGGTGAACGATCCGGCCGCCCGCCTCGGCGGCTTGAAAATCAAAGTCGCTAACACGATCTGCGAGCAGCGATAGCTGCAGAGCGCTCACCGGACGAATATCGACGACAACCAGCTCGTTCGTCGCATGTCACTAGAGGGAGTTGCACCAAGGTCCATTAGCCACCTATCGGTAACCCGCTTCGTGTTCCTTAGATTGCTCCATGTGTGCCGTCACCGAGCGGTTCGTGCCGGGGCTTGGCAACGTCATGGGTGGAAGGCCACCGTTGGCCAGCATGCAGACCGCTTTCCCAATTCATGATCGACTTTACATAACGAAGATTTCCGGCGTTTTGTAGGAAAGTGGGCCTATTGGCCCAGTCTGCTCATTCTGGGCCTTTTGGCCCCCTAACCTGCGGCTTTTGATTCCCACCTTGCCAATTCGTTTCATGTTTCGTTCTCTTAGCCAACGCCGATGCCGCCCCTAGGTTCAAACGACGTCGACCGTCCTGTTCAAACGGCGACCGTTGAAACGGCGAGACACACAGTCCAACGCTGGCCTGGAAATGCATCAACTCTCGCCAGGTAGCCCTGCCTGCCATCCAACTCCAAAACACCGACTACAAGGCCCGGAAGCACCCCCAACCCGATTCGTCCGATTGGCGACCACTTCCACCCAACTCGACGCGCTTGTGAATATTCTCACAAGCGCCACCTCTCGGGCCTCGCTATTCGATATCCATTCGGGCGCTCTGCCACCATGGGTACATGGGCCGGTTCTTTCGTCGCAACAGCAAAACACCTCGGGAGACGGTCTTCAAGACTGATCCAATGACCGTCGAGGTCTCCGCAAGTTCAAACGACGACGAACTTCTCGAGGAGTGGAGTCGCACCTGCGTTGGGATCGCACCGAGCGCCCAGGCGGTAAACGCTCATCGGTGGGACTGGCCCGAATTTGCCTGGGCGGTCTCGTTTGCCCTCGGCGAGTTCGTGACCGACCCAGCCGACTCTGCAGCATTGGATCAAGCAGTGGCGGCTGCGCTGATGCAGGTGCCAGGAATCAAACAGATTGGCCGAGAAGACAAAGAGGCATGGGCGGTTGACGGCGATCCGTCAGGTCCCGACATCGTTCGGGCCGGAGCGGTCGCTATCGACCGGTTCCTCCAGGACCATCCGCACGTTTTCACGCTCTAGCTATCGATCCGGAGGGCAATCGCTAGGTCTGAAAGCAGCTGACTTCGATGTCGAGGTCACCCAATGTCTTCGAAGGAAAGACCGCAACGGTCGAGCCCGGCCTGAATCTCATTGGCAAGCTCTTCGGTGATTTCCATTCGACCGGCGCCAATTTCGCTGACCGCCCAAACATCAAGGTTGTCGACGAGACACTCCACCTCGGCCGGGTCCATGTTCCACGCAGCGGCGAATGACTCGACGATTGTTGGACGGAGTTCATCGTCCGCCAGCATCATCTCGAACTGTTCTCGAGTTGTAGAGCCCTGACCGGCTACTGCGCATTGCGGTGCGATCTGAGCGTATTCCGCAATCCCCTGCTCGAGGCGTGGGTCAGTTAGGGGTTCTCCGCCGGTCTTGGTTCCCCACACGAAGGGAACCAACGCATAGTCGAAGGATTGTGCGGCTTCCCGCAGGCAGGCATAGTCGGAACCCGGAGCTAGAGATCCGAACAGTTGCTCGTCGGTGAAACAATTCGCCATCGCATGAGTGAACCGAGGCAGCACGGTCGAATCCTCCGAGTTCCACACCAAGTCCGGCGAACCGGGGAACACTCCCCTGTCACCGTGACCAACTTGGTTCAGCTCGTCAGGGGTGAATACGGCCGACAGCTCGTTTGTTAGGCACGAATCAAACGGCGGATCGTACGCCGCTGCAAGCGCTGTTCCGAGATCCCCGCTGGGAAGACACGATGCAACCATCTCCTCCATCGATGTTTCCGACTCGAACACAGCATCCCAATTCGCGTCAGCCAAGCCTCGGCGAGACTGCACATCGCCAATCGGAGAGAACTGCTTACCTTGGGCATGGGCTACCCAACGAGTCGCCTCGACTTCTCCATCGAGCGCTTCGATGATGCAATCCTCGGACCCACTGGGTCCCGCAGTGCGAAGCTCGCCCAATCGGATGGTTAGCTCTTCCTTGGAAAAGCAGCCGACGATCTGCTCGGCGAACATATCGAGCGCATCGATGTCGGAGATCTCAGAATCGAGCGTCATGGCTTCGACAACGTTGTCTCGCACTGGCTGAGCGATTTGGTCCAGACGAGCCTTGCCCAGTGGTCCCATGGTGGCGTTGATCTCAGCAGCAAGGCACTCGCCGAACCGAGCCTCGTCGACATCAAAGGGGGACAGGTGGTACGTGTCGATCACTATCGGGCCACCTAGGCCAACAGGCTCTTCGGCAGCGCTC
The DNA here is from genome assembly GCA_036873875.1 of Laminaria ephemera. Classification (NCBI taxonomy): domain Eukaryota; class Phaeophyceae; order Laminariales; family Laminariaceae; genus Laminaria; species Laminaria ephemera. Next base: position 20,121 of record JAYJMJ010017205.1, on the reverse strand, counting down.
GACAGCTCCTCGGCCAGATTCTCGTCTTCGTCTGTCTCATTGCCGGTCGCAATCACTTCCACTGGAGCGTCGACAACAGCGTCGCCATCCCCAACCGTTGTCTCGCCGGCTTGGCCTCCACAAGAGGTCAAGAAGAGAGCCAAAGTCACTGCTAAGAGGACGATCTTTCGGAACAAGTCTCCGTTACGCATGACGTATGTATCGGTTATCAACCGTTCTGCCTTGACCACGCCTACGAGGCCTGGACAACAGGTAGCAATGAGTTACTGGTGCCCGTGCGCCACCGATCCCCCGCTGGCGCTACCGCTCGACGAGAACTTAACGACGTATAAGAGTTCGCCGATCCTCGCCAAAGTAAGTTGACGTCGTGATCCCAACCGGCCCTGCGAATGTTGACCTGGCGACTCTCGAGGAAGCCGAAGCCACGATTTGTGCCGCTATAGCGGCACGCAATGCCGACACGCTCAAGGTTCTGGGCTTCGGAGAGATATCGGTTGCGGTCGGTTGGCCAACCAGCGATCCGACGATGGTTCTCAAACGAATGGCCGTCTACGCGAACCGCAGTGACTCTGTACGCGACACCAACGCCATCACCGAATATGTCGACCGACTCATCGTCGCCGGCGCCGACGTTCTCCCAACAACTACCCACGTTGTGCCTACCACCGACGGCCGTTTCGCCGGCTACGCCGTGCAGCCCTTCGTGCCCAAAGAGTTTCTGGCCGAGACGACGATCGAACAAGACGAACCTCGAGCCGACCATCCTCTGCTGTTGGCGCTCCGAGACTTCGCGGTCCGCCACGTCACACCTGAACTGTCGGCCGATATGCAACTCACCAACTTCGCGTGGGACGGCACGCGCCTGGTGCTGATCGACATCACCACACCAATCGTGTTCACCCCAGCTGGTGAGTTTGCCTTCCAGATTTCACCCGAGCTGCTGGCAGCAATCCCCCGGTTCATGCGAGGAACGGCGCTCAAGGAGACGATGAGCATTCTTGGCAAGTACCGGTCGCTGCCCGACACGTTCCAGCTCGTCCTGGTATTGCTGCACCGGATCGGTCAAGACCGGTGGGTGCCATCGGCCGCGGCCGTGTTCAACGAATCGGTCGACACCCCGCTCGACCTCGACGCTGTTGCCAAGGAGTACGCCCGCTTCAAAAAGGTCATCCCCATTATCAAGCGCTCGGCAATGCTCCAGCGTTGGTGGATCACCAAGGTTCGCAAGGGCTCCTACGACGGATTCATCACCGACAGCTTTACCGGAGCAGTTCTATAGCGCTTCGTAGTCTGCCGGGTCGACATCGCGAGTCTGGTCCCAGAACTCGAGCATCGAGTACGGCCAGTTCTGCGACACTCGGCCGCTGTCCGACTTGTACCAGCTACTGACGTCGCTCACGCCCCATGCCATTTGGGCGTTGCCTTCGTCGATCCAGTCGTTGTAGCGGTCATGTACATCTGGCTTCACATCGAGCGCCCGCACATCGTTCTCCAACAGATGCCGCAGGAACTGAGTGACGTAGTGCACCTCGCATTCGCTGAAGTAGATGATCGACCCGTTGATAACGATGTTGGTGTTGGGCCCATAGAGATAGAAGAAGTTGGGGAAACCTGGGCTCACGACACCGAGGTACGCACGAGCGTCGCCATTCCAGTGCTCGCGCAGCTCGACGCCACCGCGGCCCACCACCTTCATCGGTACTAGAAACTCCGAGGCCTTGAACCCGGTGCCGTACAGCAGCACATCGAACTCATGCGCAACGCCGTCGGAGGTCACCAACCCGGTTGGGGTGATTCGTTCGATACCGTTGGTTTCGAGCGTCACGTCATCGCGTTTGAGCGTGGTGGCCCAGCTGCCGTCGTCCACGACAAACCGCTTCGCACCCATCGGGTAGTGCGGCGTTACCTTCTCGAACAGATCGGGGCGGTCACCAAACTCGGCCTCGAGGTACATGGTGAAAAGCTGGCGCAGCTCTTCGTTGCCGGCACTCACCGAAACCTCGAGGTCATGCTCCCACTCGGGGTCCACCTTCACCCTCGGGAGCAATCCTTCGTGAGCCCGCCAAAACGCCCGCAAGCGGTACCAGTTGTTGTAATTGGGCAGCCGAGTAAACAGCCACATCAATTCGTCGGGAAGCTCGAGTTGATACTGCGGCCTCGGCACCAACCAGTTGGCCGTGCGTTGAAACACGGTGAGCTCACCGGCTTCACGAGCCACGTGCGGAATGAACTGCATCGCGCTGCAACCGGTGCCGATGACGCCAATCTTCTTGCCTGCAAGGTCTACGTCGTGATTCCAGCGGGCCGAATGCCAAGCATCGCCCTCGAAGGAATCGATGCCTTCGATGTTGGGCAGCTGTGGACGGTTGAGTTGGCCGACTGCCGAGATCACTGCCGAGCACTCGAAGGTCGATTCGCCGTCCGGGCCGTTGAGTTCAAGCGACCAAGCGTTGGAATCTTCGTCGAAGGTCATCGCCGATACCTCTACGCCCAACCTGATGTTGTCGCGGATACCAAAGTCGTCGGCGCAGGCGTTGAAGTAGTCGAGCAACACATCTTGGCTCGAATGAAACTGCGGCCAGTCGTGCTTCTGCATGAACGAATAGGCGTAGGTGTGGTTCGACACATCAACCCGACAACCCGGGTAGGTGTTCTCCAGCCAGGTGCCACCAAGCGCCGGGTTCTTCTCGAACACGACGTAGTCGATACCGGCCTGCTGCAATCGGTGGGCGGCAAGGATGCCCGACATTCCGGCTCCAACGATGACGACGGTCATCGGTGTATCGGGGGCGACATCGTCCTTGTGCCACTCGGTCGCCCTCGGATCCGATCCACTGGCAGCCAGCTCTTCGGTGAGCATCGGGACATAGGAGCCATCGAGGTCGACGCCCGTTATCCAACACATTATTGCTTCCAAGTCTTCGGTGGTCGCCTCGTGCGAGGGCATGCCCTCGTCGCGCAACCGACCCAAAACCGGGATGACGAGGTCTCGGCAACGTTGTTGCAGCTCGGGTGTCCAGCCGGCCTGTTCCTCCATCGTCAGATCAGGGTCGGGCCGCAACTCGGGATCGAGCAGCGACATGTCGCCGGTGAGATAGGCCAGCGTGGGCAACAGCGGGGGAAGATCAGCTTCTGGGTCAGCGAGGATCGCTGCCAGCGCCTCATCGTCTTCAACAATCGGTTGGATGTCGGGTTCGAACGCCATGGCCGAGTCTGGCATCTCGGGCCTTAGGCTCCAAGAACGCACCGCATTTCACTGCCCGATCAAGGAGTTTCCCCATGAGAACCCCCGTCACCAGCCCAACCGCAACCGCCGTCGGCCCCTATAGCCACGGCGTGGATACCGGCGAATTCGTGTACTGCTCGGGCCAAACGCCTGTCGACCCGGCCACCGGAAAGCTCGCTACGGGCGGTATCGGAGCCATGACCGGCCAGTGTTTCGATAACCTGTTCGCCGTGCTCGCTGCAGCCGGCCTCACCGCCGACGACGTGATCAAGGTCAACGTCTTCCTCACCGACATGGACGATTTCTCGGCCATGAACGAGGTTTATGCCTCACGGTTCGCCGAGCCGTTCCCGGCTCGCACAACCATCGGGGTTGCATCGCTTCCGCTGGGTTCACCCGTCGAGATCGAACTCATTGCGCAGCGTCCATAGGTAGGGCAGGCGCCATCTGAGCTCGGCAGAACGCTCCCAGGTCTTCTCAATTCGCTCCTCGACTCGGGGGATATAGGGTCGGGGCATGGCAGCAAACGGACTTCTCGTATCTGACGATTCCGGTGTTCGAACTCTGACGTTCGATGCGCCACCGATCAATGTGATCACCAATGAGCTCACGAAGGCCCTGTTCGTCGCCGCCAGCCAGGCAGCCGAAGACTCATCGGTTCGGGTTGTGGTGTTACGTAGCGACAATCCCGACTTCTTCCTGGCCCACTTCGATGTTGGCGCAATCCTCCAGATGCCGGCACCGACCGAACCAATGACAGAGCCACACGGTTTTCATCGGCTCTGCGGGCTCTTCCGCACCATGCCCAAACCAACCATCGCCATGATCGACGGAAGAGTTGGAGGGGGCGGCGCCGAAATCGCCGCTTCATGCGACATGCGGTTCGGCTCGGAACGAACCATCGTGAACCAGATGGAAGTCGGCATGGGGATTCTCCCAGGTGGTACCGGCACACAGCGACTCCCACATCTCGTTGGCCTAGGCCGCGCCATGGAGATCGTCCTCGGCAGCGACGACATCGATGCCGACACCGCCGTCCAGTGGGGTTGGCTCAACCGTCTTGTTCCCAGCCCCGACCTGGAAACGTTCGTCCACCGCCTTGCCCACCGTCTCGCCGGGTTCCCGCCCGATGCCGTCGCCAAAGCCAAAGCTGCCGTGCTGGCGAGCCAACCAGATCCCACACCAGGACTGGTGCAAGAGGGTCGATTCTTCGAGCAACTCATCTCCGACCCGAAGGCGAAAGACCGAATGCAGGCGTTCCTCGACCAGGGCGGCCAGACCGCCGAAACCGAGAATCGTATGGGCGACTTCATCGCCGAGCTTTAGCAGGCGCGTAAGCAATGGGCCCCTCCACCACTTGATGACCTCGGCCTGGCAGTGTCTACGGCCGTGGCAAAATTCCCCTCCCGCACCGTCCGCCCAGGAAGCTCCTCCACTCGAGTCTTCTCGCCCAACGAGCGCTCCGAAATCGATGTGCCCGATGGGTGGGTCTTCGTCCCCAAAGGCGACCCGGCGGTAACCCGTCGAGTGCGTTCTGCGGCCGAGCGCTGGTGGCTTGTCGAAGAACGACCGAAGCTCCCCAACGGCAAATGGGGCAAGGCGGTTCCGGCAGGAACCTACGCACCCAAAGCAGATGTGAAGAAGGCGATGCGGGCGGCGCCCAAGTCGGCAAAGGCAAAGAAGGTGTCGGCCTCGATGGCTAGAGATCGGCGCCAGGATCGCGATATCGACGAACTCCACGACGCCATCCTCACGTATCTCAATTTCGCGACGAAGCATAAGAAGCTTGCGAGCACCATCGCCGAGCAAGCATCAGATGCCGCAAAGATCGGAAGCGGACGGGTCGGCCGAACCGCGACCCAAACAGTGGCTGCCCGGGCCGAGCTAGCCGCTCGTGCCCACATCCGCCACAACCACACCGAGTACGACGCAGCCCTCGATGCCGCTCGTCGCCCCGGAGCAAAACAAGTCACGAAGACCTCGCAGAAGTACGCCCGGATCCGAGCGGCAGCGCAGCGCCAGGTCGACGAATTCCTCCGCACCCACCGAAACAACGGCTAGTCGAGAGGTGTACCGGCAGCCGGCACGAGGTCGGCGTCAATCAGCAAGGTCTCGAGCATGGTGACCGAGAGCGTCGGTTCGGCGATCTCCCAGGCTTCAGCCACCTGAAGAGTTAACGACACCAAGAGCTCGGGGTCGTCTGGGTGTTGTTGCACCATTGCGAATCCAGCGGTGAATGCTCCATCACAGTTCAAGAACTGTTGGGACCGCATCGGCGCCCCTTGCACCTCTAGCGTGCGCCGCTCCCCCACCTCACACCCGTCCCAGACCGTCGGGCTCTCGGCGTCGTTGGCAGCAAAGTCGTCGAGCACCTCGTCGAGGTCATTCAAGCCCTTCCGGGATACCTCTATGTAGATACCGGACTTCTCATAATCCCGACCCGCAACCGTCCCGAGCTCGTTGACGCTGGCGCCAAATGCGCTGCCAATGGTTCCTTGAGTCTCAGCTACCGAGCGCGTGGCCTCGTTCGTATCTTCCCGAAGTTCCGTCACCGATGCATCGACCCAGTGCGACGGTACGGACAACGTTATGGCGCCGCTCGAATGGGTTTGCCTGACAAAGCTCAGCGGGGCTCTGGCACCACTCGGGGCAGTCGTCGATGTCGAAGCCGGTAACTCAATGTCTAGAGCCGGCCGAGTCGTTGACGGCGACGTCACAGTTGTCGGCGTTGTCGGCGCCGTCGGCGTTGTCAGCGCCGGACCCGCCGTGGCAGGTGGCGTACTCGTTGAGGGCACCGTTGCCACTGGCACCGTAGAAGAACCGGTCGCTAGCTGCTGCGGCCCGTCATCGCCACCGATGATGACCCATGCGGCAATGCCCAACAGCAACGTTCCGGCGACAACCGCCGCCGCCATCAGGTTTGCCGACGTGCGTTTCCGAACGCTGGGCTCGGCTTGTTGCAGCGGCGCCGTTTCCAGCCGCTGGGTCGACCCAACCTGACCCACCATCGGTGGACGGTTCTCGGGCAACGACAGCGCCGTCACGGCAAAGCCGCTGCTCCGTTGGAGGTCTTGGAGGGCACGACCAAACTGTTCACCCGTTGGGCGGCCCCCGCTGTCTTTCGACATCGCCCGACCAAGCTCTCGTCCGAACGCTGCGCCCTCGGGGCCCAACTCATACGTCGGAATCTCATCGTTGGCGATACGAGACAGCATCGCCACAAGCGTCGAGTCTCCTTCGACATAGAACGGGGCCCGCCCCACCACCATCTCGAAGAGTGTCGATGCCAGCGAATACACATCGGACTTCTCGTCAGGACGTTTCCCGGCGACCACCTCAGGCGGAGCGTGCGAAACACTTGCGGTAACGGCTGCACTACGTGTTTCGGTTCCATCGCGCAGTCGGGCGATCCCGAAGTCGCCCAGCTTCGGCGCTCCGAGTGCAGAAACGAAGATATTTGCCGGCTTCACGTCTCGATGCAGCACGCCAGCCGCATGCGATGTCGCAAGCGCCCCAGACATTTGCACTCCGAGGTCGAGCGCATCCTCGACCGACAACGGCCCGAAACCGTCGAGCCGATCCTGAAGGCTCCCTCTCGGCAGATACTCCATTACGAGGTACGGCTGATCACGCTCGGCAAACCCCGCGTTATAGACGGTGACGATGTTGGGGTGCCCCGACAACGCACCCATGGCGCGGCGCTCCCTCTCGAAACGAACTCGGGCCTTCTCGTTCCCGGTTGCGGGAAGAACCTTCACCGCGACAACCCGGTCGAAGGCCGTTTCCGCAGCCTTGTAGACCACCCCGAAACCGCCGCGACCAATCTCGACGAGGTCCGAGAGGCCCTCGATGGAAGGAGCCGAGGTCACAACGGCGGGATCTTGGTGGCGTCGACCACGACTTTCGTAAAGGCACCTTCAAGCAGCGGTATGATCTCGGCGATACCACCCTGCGCCTTGATACCCGTCATGACCGCTGGATCATCCGGATGCACTGCCATGATCACAAAGACGGTTACCAGCCCACCGCCGCAGCCATAGAACGGCTGGTATCGACCTGTGCCGACCCCCTCAGAGAAGTAGTCGGCTCGGTCGCCGGCCTCATCGCAGTCGGCGAAGTTTGCGATCTCGCCATCCATGAGCTCATCGACTTCAAGCAGGCCAGGAACCGCTCGAGTGCTCAGCACCGAGAATCCCGTCTTGGTGTAGTCCCGAATCGAAGTATCGGCGCCGACTTCAGCAAAGGTCGTCCCCACAGAGATTCCGGCAAAGGGAAGGAAGCCCACAACGGCTTCATGCTCGGGAGAGTCAATTGCTTCTTCCCGCTCTTCGGTCATCGACGTCGGAACCTCAAACCGCACCGCACCCGTCGCATCGGTGACGATCGAGTAGTCGGTACCGTCCTCGGTGTAGGCCACCGGAAGTTCGCCAGCGGGCAACGCAGCTTCCCCCACCAAGTCGGGGTTGACCACAATCTCGGGAATGATCTCGTCGTACACCGACAACTCGGTGAGCTGATATTGGAGGGCGACAACCACACCGACCTGAGGGTCATCCTGATGGTTAAACGCTGCGATCAAAACCGTCGTCAAGTTCTCGCCGCAGCCGAGGATCAGTCGAGCACCGCCTGATCCGATTCCCGGGATCGTGATAGTTCCTGGCTCACCAGCATCGGAGCAGTCGGCGAACGTGGTCGCCGCCGCCTCGATGGTGCCCTGAACATTCATAAAGGACCCAGCAGGCGTGCGGGTGGCGTAAACGGCCAGGCCCGACTTCGAATAGTCACGTGTTGTGGGGTCGGTGCCAGCAATTTCAAGATGACTGCCGCCCAACGACACGCCGTGAATCGGCTGACCGCGTTCCCGAGAACCGTCGTACTCCGGGCTTTCGTCCGATGCTTCCCGGACTCTGGTCCAACGAGTCGGAACCGCGCCAGAAACCGTGCCGTCCTCGCTGGTGAACTCGGAGAACCGCACGCCATCGCGCGTTTCGCTCGTCGGCAATTCGCCGTTGGTCGGGACCGGAGCAATCGTCGTTGCCGGAACGGTCGTAGTGATCTCGGGCAGGGTCGTTTCGGTCACTGGCAGAGTCGTTGCGACCTCGGGCAGGGTTTGAGGCACAACCGTCGTCTCCGATGCCACGTCGGTGTCACCAGTGGTTTGCTCGACAATGGTCGTTCCAACAACCGTTTCGGTTTCCCCGTCGCCGCCCCTAGCCAGAAGCGCCCCGCCAATTCCACCTACTACTAATACGAGTGCTGCGATCGCGGCATAAAGCCATGGAGCACTCCCGCTTTGCTGGTCTGGAGCCGAGGTCGCACCATCAGCTGCCGAAGGGGTCGGTTGCAGTTGATGTTGCTGCGATGCTGCCCCCATCGCCGGAGGCTCGACCGCTGGTGGCGCCGGAAGCACGTTACGACTCGTCGCTGAATCAGGCGTTGGCTGAAGCGGCGTGAGCGTGGTGGTTTCGTTGCCCACCGCAGCCGGCGGAGCAACATCGGGCTGGGCTCCCTCAACCAGCAGGGGCGTCGCCGATTGTCCTGCAGCGATTTGGGCGGCCCGAAGCTCCTCGCCAAAAGCCGCAGCGGTCTGCTGGCGGTCTTCAGGCATTTTGGCAAGCGACTTCAGAATCACCGACCGTATGCTCAGCGGAATTTCTACACCGCTCGCGTTGAGCTCTGGCGCAGCAGCCTCCTGCATAGCGATCCGGGCGAGCAGCGGCACAAGGCTCTCTTCGCCCGAGAGCACAAATACCGGCTTGCCGTACATCAACTCATAGAGGGTCGAACCCAACGAATACACGTCGGCTCGCTGGTCGGGGTCCCCTCCCCCAACGATCTCGGGAGGAGCGTGCACAACACTGGCCGTGACGGCAGCTGAGGCCGTTTCAGTCCCGCCCTGCAGTCGGGCAATGCCGAAGTCGCCAAGCTTCGACTCTCCAAGGCTCGAGACCAGGATGTTCGACGGCTTGACGTCGCGGTGCTGAACCCCAGCACGATGTGCCGTTTCAAGCGCACCAGCGAGGTTCACTCCGAGCGTTGCCACCTCGGTCCACGGCATTGGGCCGCTCCTCGACAGGCGCTCGCCGAGGTTGCCGCCGGGTAGGTACTCGAGCACCAGGTAGGGGCGGTTGTCGTCGGTAACTCCGCTCCGGAAGATAGTGACGATATGTGGATGGCCCGAAAGCGAACCCATCGCCCGTCGTTCGCGTTCGAAGCGGGCAATCGCAGCGTCATCCACCGCTGCGCCAAGAACCTTAACGGCGACATGGCGTTCGAACGCGGTCTCGTTGCCCTTATAGACAACACCAAAACCGCCCCTACCGATTTCGGTAAGCGATTCGATACCAGGAAGTTCAAGATTGGAAGTCACGTTGTCCCGCTGTAGCTCTTGGTAGTCCAGTGTGCAGTACAGGACTCATCTTGCCTAAGCCGCCGCGATCACACCATCGGGAGTACCCCCCACAAAATTCGCAGCACGCCGCCAGTAGGCGAAATCGTTGCCCAGCCATCGACGCCAAATGGGAGTGTCACAGGGCCTCAGTATGTTCTGGGTATCAGCTTCCGCCCTGTCGCCACGTCCGACAACAAACACGTAGAGATGCCCCATGAAAGTTCTCATTGCCACCGACTCCACCCAAGGAAACCGAGGCGACGATTACTTCTTCGCGCTCGAGGGAGAACTCGTTTACTTGCCCATCATCGAGCACGCCGTGCTCGACCGCTGTGGCTTCGCCCAAGGGTTTGCCGGAGTCGCCAGTGCCAAGGCCACCACCACCGCAATGGTCGTCGATCGCCCCGAGCTCACCGCCCACGACTGGTCGGTGGCGATAGCCGACGGGCTCACCAGCCAAGGTTGGCTCGAGGATGACTGGTGCGACGCCAACGATGAACTCCTCGACCAGGTGCTCGCCGATCTCGAGGCCATCGTCGACCCCATCGCACCCAATACCGTTATCGAACGCAACGGCACCGACTTCTACCCCCGGCGCGCCCAGCTGGCGGCTTAACAACGCGCTGGTCAGTCGGCGTTAGCCTCGCGTGCCAACTCTTCTCGCCGTTGGTCCGAGATCGCATCGGGAGAACGTGACCACATCTTCATGCTGTCGAACGTCAGCTTGTAGTGGGTGGGAACCTCGATGATCACCCGGTCGGGCGAGTCGAGGTGTTCTTGGAATGAGGCACGAGCTACCTCGCTGTCGGGGCGAATCTTGGCGCAGAACTCTGGGTAAAACCAGTCCTTCACATCTTGGCTCTTATGGATCTTTGCGATGCCTTTGTACGAGGCCGTCATGCCGCCCCGCAGACCACTGCCGACGCTAGTGATAGCGATGGCCACGCGAGGGTCGCGCTTGATGGCATAGATCCGGGCCCGTTTCTCGGCCGCGGTCAACCAGAAGGTGCCGTCCTTCTCCAAGAACGACATCACCACGCCGAAAGGTTCGCCGGCCTTTGTTGTCCATTGAAAAACGCACTCCTTTTGTGTGGCGAGGAGTTTGGCCTCCATGTCGTCGTCAAGATTGCAGCTGGTGAGATCTTCGTAGTTCGCGTCGTCGCTCATTGGTGTCCTCTAACGGGGTGTTCGGTTGGTTGACGGGTATCGAGTTAGCGGTTGACCCGAGGCATCACCGGGTCGGACTTTTCGATCCGGCCTTGTGCGTTGGCTAGAGCCTGTTCGCCATAGTGTTCGTGCGGCAAGATCCAGAACTGCCGCTCGCGCACGGCGGCCAGCACAACCTCGGCCACCTGCTCAGGGGTGAGAAGTTCCTGCCAGCCCTCGAACTTGTTGTCGTCGACCGTCGATGGGTCGACGCCAGGCCGGTTCCGAGTGCTGCTGTTGATTTGGGTATCGACCACACCGGGACACAGCACAGAAACACCGAGAGGTGAATTCTCCATCGCGAACTCATGAAACAGTGACTGGCTCATACCCACCACGGCGTGTTTGGCCGCGACATAGGAGGAGATACCTGGGAAACCGAGCAAGCCAGCGGTCGAGGCCGTATTCACAATGTGGCCAGGTTCGCCGGCCTCGCGCATGCGAGGGATAAACGAATGCATCCCATGGATAACGCCCCACATGTCGACGTCGATGACCCACTTCCAGTCCTCGAGCGAGCCCCAAACATCGTGCCGTTCCACCACTCCGGCGTTATTGCAGACCAAGTGCGCTCCGCCGAACTTCGTATACGTCGCATCGGCAAAAGCATCGACCGCGCCGGCATCGGTGACATCGACAACAAAGGTCCCAACGTCATACCCGGAACCCGAAAGCTCGGCCGCTGCTGTTGCCAGCGAGGCCTCTTCAATATCGCCCAGCATGATTTTCATGCCAGCTGCGCCGAATGTGCGGGCAAACCCCAGCCCGATTCCGCTTGCTCCACCCGTAATAACGGCTACTCGCCCGTCAACGATTTCCATGTACTTGTCCTTGTCGGTTCTTGTAGCTCTCGTGGTTCTTGCTTTCTCCTTGTTTAGGAGGCGGCCGTGAATCCAATGTTCAAGTGGTTCAGTGCCCGCAGGTGGTAGTTGGGGGCAATTGAGAAGTCGTTTTCGCCCTCGATAAACCACAGGTCGTCAAAGCGGCGAGCCACTTGGTCAAACGAATGCTGCAACTCGCGTCGCGCCAGTGTTGCGCCAAGACAATGATGAATCCCGAAACCGAAGGCAAGATGGTTTCGAGCATCTTTGCGGTCGAGATCGAACTCGCCCGGGCGGTCGAACTCGCGACCGTCTCGGTTCGCGGCTGCATAGGCGACGCTCACCGTCGAACCTTCGGGAATCGACACACCATGAAGCTCAACATCGACCGCCGCCGTGCGAATGAGTCGCTGCACCGGGCTTTCCATGCGCAGGACCTCTTCGACCATCACCGGCACATAGGTATCGGGGTCGGCCTTGAGTTTCGCCCACTGTTCCGGGTTCTCGATAAGTAACCGAACCCCTGCCGAGATCGCGTTGGTCGACGTCTCCGAGCCGCCAACAAACGTATCGGCCATCATCTCGGCGTGCAGCTCCTCATCGGTGAGAGTGCGACCCCACTCGGGGACGACGGTGTTCACCAAGTCCGAAAGGAGCGAGTCATCAGGCTCGATGCGAAGTCGCTCGAAGATCGGCTGGAAGTAATGCTGAGCTTCGATCTCCATCTCGGTCGACCAGATGGCTTCCTCTTCGGTCTGCATCATGCCGAGACGCTGCACCCAAGCATCGGTCCACGCTTTGATCTGCCAAATGTCGGACTCAGATGCACCCATCTGCATCCCGATCATGATGAGCGGCAGTGGGACAGCAAACTGCTTCACCCAATCGCAGCGACCATCGTCGATGAAATCATCCACCAACCGCTGAGCGAGTTCCTCAAGCTGTGGTTCGAGCGCCCTGATCTTGTTCGGACGGAAGGCGTGGTTAAACAAGCCACGCATCTCCTTATGATTCGGATCGTCGCGGCCCGCCAGCGTGGGGCCCGGGACCCAACCCTTCTCTTGATAGAGCGCCAGGGTGAGCTCGGTGCGGCGACCTGGCCGAATCTTGGGGCGTCGGTTCACGAATCGCTCGGTGTCGCGCAGAATTGCTTTGACATCGTCGTAGCGGGTGACGATGTACATCTTGGTTCGCTCGTCGAACCACACCGGCGCTTCGTCGCGCATTGTTCGGTAGGCCGGGTACGGGCAGTCGTTGACCGCTGGCTCGAAGAAGTCGATGTTGGCTACTGGGCAGCCGACATCGGTGCCGTCGTCAGCTACACCGAGTCCGGTTTGTGGATGAATTTCCATTGGTGTGTGCTCCCCCGAGATTGCGGGTCCCCACCCGCCGGGCCAACATACCAAACGGTTAATTCCAACCCGAAAAGCCGGCGGCTACTGATCGTGAACGGCGTCGAAGCGGAACTTGCCGTCCTCGCCGTAAACGGTGCCTCGGTCGTCGGCCGCATACAGCCGGTTCTCGCTGCTGAGGAACCCACCACAGTTGTGGAGCACCTCGACCATCTTGGCGTAGTTGGGGTGATCGAAATGCAGCGCCAAGTTCGCTGGGTCACTCCACAATTCGTACACCTGAATATGCGTCGGCTCTACCGGGTCGGCCCCAAAGCAGTAGGCCAGGCAGCCGGGCTCGTCGGCACGGGTCGCCGCCTGCACAGGACTCGTCAAGGTCACCGCGTTGTCGCGGTCGGCCTCGGTTTCGAACGCGAGGGTTGCCGTAATGATGATGCTCATGAGGAGCCTTTCGCCAGGAGAGACCCAGGGAATCCGGGAACATCGCTGAAGTCGTGAGCCTGCCAGATTGGATCTCGGCCGGCAACAACACTCACCGCTTGTCCGTTGGCCCCGCCCACGGCCGTCGCAATAGCGGCTTCGGCCACGGTGGCGGGACGTAGGAGCCGGGTTTCATCGCCAGCGTCTTCAGCGACCCTTCCGACCAGCGGTGTTGCGACACCCGCCGGACAGATGGCGTTGATCGTGACGCCTTCTCGGGCAAGCGGCTCACCCATCGCCCGGACCCAACCGATCACCGCATGTTTCGAGGCTGCGTAGAACGGAGTAATCGACCACGCCGTGAGACCAGCCGTCGAGGCAGTCGCGATAATCGCCCCTCCCCCGGTCGCCGCCATCACCTTGGTTGCCGCCACAGTGCCGTAGACCACCGCATCGATGTTGACCGCCATCGCTGCCCGGTAACGGTCTAGGTCAAGATCTGACGCCAAGTACGGGTCGCCATGAGACTCTCTCGGTCGGCCCAAAATGCCAGCGTTCAGGAACGCCATATCGAGCCGGCCGAAGCCGTCCACAGCCGCCGCCATCATGTCGGCATTCGCTTGCTCGGATGTGACGTCGACCTCGAAGGTCGAGCAACCGGTGGCTTCGGCTACCGCTTCCAAGGATGACGCGTCGCGATCAGCGGCAAGGACCGAAGCGCCACCGGCAACCAGCGCCTCGACGATCGCCCGGCCTATCCCCGAGCCTCCGCCGGTAACAACGGCAACTTTGCCATCGAGTTCAACAGGTCCAGCGGGTTCCATATCGTTCATGAGCCGACCCCCTCGGCAACTGCTTTGATCGCGGCGAGGGTCGCGTCGATCATCGGCCCGGTCATTGCGATTCGTCCGGCGTAGACATCGGGCGCAGCCGAAGCCATCGCCTCGGTCTTATTCACCATCCACCAGCGCTCCGTGAGACGACAGCCCGAGTCGATTGGTTCCATCTCGTAGCTCCACCAGGTGCAATTGTTCTCGACACCCGTGACGGCGAAAGTGAAGTCCTTGCCCGGCTCTGCTTGGGCGACTTCGCATTCCCGGGTCCACTCACGCTCGCCGGCCTTGTTATGCCCAGCAAACCAGTCGCCAACCTGACCGGCACCCCCTCGGAGCCAGTCGGCGCCAAGGTTCTCCGAGCTCCACTCGCCCATGCGTTCTACATCGGAGACAAGTGCGTAAACCGCTGCCGGGCTCGCCCGGATATCGGTGAAGGATTCGTACTGCTCTATGGCGTCGTCAGGAATCAACATGAGCAAACCTTAGAACTAGCCAAGCCGTCCGCCGAACGGCTGCCGTAAAGGTGCAGGTCAAGGACGCTCAATGCCCCGCCGATAATCGGGACGTGACAACTACAGCGGGAACCTTCTCACAACCAGCCGTGCCAACCGATGCATTCGCTTCGCCGGTCGATGACAGCCGCCCGGCCCCACCAGCGCCCAGCGGCGTTGCAACGCCAGTCCCGGCGGCTTCGGGAACCGCAGCGAGTCCAACCTTCGTAACCGATCTCCGTAATCGGCTGCGTTCGGTACTCCTGGGCCAGGACGTTGTCGTCGATCGAGTTCTGATGGCCGTCCTAAGCAGCGGCCACGTGCTCGTCGAAGGCGACCCGGGAACCGGCAAAACGTTGTTGGCTCGAGCACTCGCGACCTCGATCCAAGCAGAAACTGGTCGGGTCCAGGGAACCCCCGACCTCCTGCCTTCAGAGATCACTGGATCGTTCATGTGGTACCGCAACAAAGAGGAGTGGATCTTCCAGCCCGGGCCTGTCCACACCAATGTGTTACTCGTCGACGAGATGAACCGCATGTCGCCTCGCACCCAATCGGCAATGCTCGAAGCCATGGCCGAACGCCAGGTGACCGTCGATGGCAAGACGATGCAACTTCCCAAACCCTTCGTCGCGATCGCAACCCAAAACCCGCCATCGGACCACGGCGTGTTCCCACTCATCGCACCGCAACTCGACCGCTTCGTCGTATCGACCCACATCGACCGGATGCCGCCGGCAGCCGAGCGGGCGCTGGTAGCTGGACACGGTGGCTTCGCTGCACTTGAAGCACTCCCACCAGTAGGAACCGCTGCGGATCTTGAAGCGGCAATCGAACAAACCGCAGCGCTTCACATCGCCGAAAGCCTCCTCGACTACATCTTTGCGATCACCGAATACCTTCGACAGCAGGGGTACGTGCTCTCGACCAGAGCTATCCAGTCGGCCGTTTCGGCATCACGAGCATCAGCGCTCATCAACGGTCGAACCCACGTAACCCCGCTGGATGTGCAGGTGGCTGTTTCCGCTGCATACCCACACCGGGCATGGGGCGGATCTGCGTTAGCTGGTCTCGATCAGCATCTGCGCACCGCCATCGCTGGAGTTCCTGTTCCCCGGTCATGAACCCTGACGACACCGCCGAACTCACGGTGATCGAAAAGAAGTCTGATTGGCGACTTTGGGTAGTGGTTCCGCTCATCTCGCTGTTCATCGGTTGGCTTGCCGCCGAGACTCGATTCGGTCAAGCCCTTGCCGCCTTTGGTTTTGTCGTGCTCGTCGACCTGTTGTGGGTCGGCTGGCGCACTCGGCGTTCGAAGGCCGTGCTTCATGTGCCGGCAATCGGCCGAGTCGGCGTTCCGGCAGGACTCGGCGTTCTCATCGAAGACCCCCACAAGGTCTCGTGGTTGAACTCGCCCACTGGCGTGACGGTGCGGCCAGTGGTTCCTATCGCTGTTGGCAAGTTCGCCCATGCCGATATCGCCTACGAGGGCACAAACCGCAACAGCATCACCGAGCAAGCACTCATCGCTCCGAGCCGACGAGGCCGAACCGGGTTCTGGAGCGTCGACTGCGTCGACTGCGGGCTCCTCGGCATCGTCTATCGGCGCCGCAAGTTCATCCTTGCCGGGCGCCCGTTCTCCGTGGGACCGAACCGGGTGGCCTCAACCTCTTGGCAGCCCATCGAGCTCAGCCAGTCACCAGACAAACTCGAGGGCATCAACATGCGCGTCGCCGCCGGGCAACCCGTCCTGCGTCAGTGGCAGCCCGGTGACAAAACCTCGGCCATCGATTGGCGCCGGACAGAACGGCTCGACCATCTCGTGGTTGGTGTCGGCGAAGCCCAACGGCCCCGGGTCGCCGTCCTTGCCTGTCTCGGTATGGACGCAACCGACATCGTTGCCGTCGAGGGGGCAGCAGCCCAGTGGGCCACCGTGGCCGAGAAGTGGCTGGCCAAAGCCGACGTTCTCCTCGTGTGGAACGAACAGGGCCAAACCCATGTGCGCGAACTCGAGTCGATTGCCGATATCGACCTCGCTCTAGCTGGCGCCGAAGTCGGGCCACTCGATTCGGTCGTCCTAACCCAAGCCGGTGTGCCCTTGCCCGGCGCCCCTTCCTTGCGAGCTACCCAAGGGGTCGGTACCGCATGACGACCACCACCTATCCGGGCACCGAAACCAGCGAGCAGCTCAAAGAACGAGCAGCAGCCAAGAGGCGCAGCAACACCGCCAACGGCCCGATTGTGCTGGCGGTCGCAGCGCTCTTCCTCCTTGCACTCCCGCTCATTCCGCGCTCCGGCCAAAGCCCGCTCGCCCACGTGCTCATCGTCCTCCTCATCATCCGGTTCGCCTACCTCGGATTCCAGCCGCGCCTCGGCGACCCTTACGTCCCGACAGTCCTTCGAGCTGTCATCTGGGCCGCCGCCCTTATGGGATTGTTCTTTTTGGAAAGCGCGATGCCGCGTCTGTTCTATGTAGGCGACGCATTCCCTTTCATGCTGCTCGCTGCATGCGGACTCGCAGTGACCTCACGACGTTCACCGAACAACCAGTTCGTCTCGCAGGCTGCGCTGCTGTCGCTCATCGTGTTCATCCAATCCAGCACACCATGGTGGGGCATTGCCTTCGGAGCAGCCACTGCCGCTATTGCTCATCTCGCCTTCCATCAACGACTTCGCGGCGACGATCCTCTTGGCCAAGGCGACCGACCCGGAGGCCTACTCGCCGCTGCTCTCGTGGGACTCGCGCTGCTTACCGCCGCCTTCTGGTTCTCGACACTGAGCCCTCTCGCCGATCACGACTCAGAGAGTGCTGGGCGCTCCCCGGGCGGCTCGACAACGACTCCCGGCTCCGGAGATGGAACAACAGGCGGCACACCCGGGTCCGGCGACGGCGGAGCCTATGAAACCCGACCCGATGGATCGATCGTCTTTGTGCCGCTTCAACCAGGTGACTCGATTCCCGCCGGCACGGTCGTGGTGCAACAGACCGAGGGCGGTTTCGGAACGCCCGACGGAAACGGCTTCGTCACCTGTCAAGACGGGGAACTCATCTACGACGAGCTCGAACCCGGCGAGACCACGCCCGAGGGTGCCACCCCCATGATCCGCCGCGCGGTCACCGATCGGAAGGGCGACGGCCGGATTCTCGAGTGCACGCCTCTTGGGGCCTCGATCCGCCCGCTCGAGCCTGGCGAAGAGGTACCTGCGACTGCGGTAGAGATTCTCAAAGACGACGGCCGGTTCGACGACGTTCCACGAATCGAACCCGAAGAACGTCAGCAAGAATCCAACCCGATAAACGTCCCGTGGCTGCCCATCTTCATCGGCCTTTGCGTGCTGGCGACAGTCGCCTACGTCTGGCACCGGTCCAGGATCCCCTGGCTTACCAAGACGCTTCGGGCCTTCGACCGAGTCGGCACCAGCTACAACCGCCGGCTGCAAGATGGAGAGTCCTTGCAGTCATTCGCTGCTGATCTTCCGGGCGACGCCCGACCCCTTGCCCGCGAAATTGCCACCGAACTTGATCGGTTGGCCTTCTCGAATCAGTTCGACTCAGGCGATGACTCATCCAAACGCCCACCCGCAGAAGTTGCCGAGAAGGTCGATGCCCTCATCGTCAGCCTTAAGGCGCAATCTCGAACCGACCGCAAAGCACGCCTGAAACAGCGGGCCGCTACGTTCGGGCGTCGAGCTCCGCAAGAAGCTTCTTAGGGGCCGTGTTCCGGAAGGACGTCTCGACGAGTTCGGCCACTTCAACCCACTCGGCATCGTTGTCGACGTTGAGGCCGCTGAGGTCCAACCCGGTCCAGCCATAGGGCCCCCAATAGGCCGGGGTGAAGAACCGATCGTCCTGGGCCAATGCTGCTGCCTCGTCCGAGTCGGGCATAAATACAAGCGCCTGGTCGTACTGGCTCGAGTCGTGCTCGCCCTTCAACACCGCACCGAAACCGGCGAAAATCTTCTTGGTGAAAAACGATGGCCGCCCGTGCGAGACCTTCTCATCGGCGCCTGGAAGCGCCAGGCAGATCTCCCGAAGTTTGCGAAGAACCGGGTCATTTTCGTCGAACCGCTGAGGATGGGCCATAGCGCCGAACCTAGTGCTTGAGCTGTTCAGCCGGGGCGAAGTTGTCGGTGAGTACCTGCGCACCAGCGATGTACTCAATGACTTCGCTACCGCCAAGGAACACGCCAGCGCCCTCGGGAATCACAATCTCGCCGAGCGGTTCATCAGACGCCACCAGAATCTGGTTGTAAGCCCGCCGCGGCGGATCGACCGGCACGATGACCGCCAAGTAGTCGAATGAATCCGCCAGTGTGGCGAGCTGCGCTCGAGCAAACCCGCTCTCGCCGCCGTCGATGAGATTCATGACATACACGCCACCGGGTCGAAGCAGCCGGTCGTACTCCTCAACCGCCTCGGCGGTGGTGAGGTGCCAGGGCACAACGTCGCCGCCGAACGCATCGCCCACGATGAGGTCGAAACCATCGGTGGAAAGGTCTGGCAGGGCTTGGCGGGCATCGCCGAATCGAACATCGAGGTTCTTGGCGTCGGCGAGGCCGAGTTCCTTCTCGGCGATCTCGAGCAGTCCTTCGTCGATCTCGAGTACGACGTTCTTGCTGTCTGGCCGTTCGGCGCTCACGTAACGAGGCATCGAGAAACCCCCGCCGCCGACATGAAGCACGTCAAGCGCACCGTCGGGTTCGCTGTCGATCACCGCGCCTAAGAGCTGGGCGTAGCGAATCTCCAGATGCGACGGGTCGTCCAGATCCACATGAGCTTGGCGAACCTGGTCGACGACAAGGCTTCGCCCACCGGGTCGATCCTCATCCGCAATGATCCGAGCGCATGCGTAATCGGTCTCGTAGTCGCAAGGCGACTGCACCCCGAAGCTCAGCAGACCAGCGATGGCAACAACCACCATGGTCGCTGCATCGGGCCGTCTCTGCTCGCCGGCCCGGCCACTCACGAGTCCGAGCACCCCGGCAAGCACTAGCAATGCACCAATCCCAAAGATGATGGTGCGAATCGGCAGCAGGCCGAGCAGGACAAAGCCGGTGCCGAAGGTTCCAACCAATGCACCAACTGTGCCCGCCGCCGAAAGGCCACCGACGACGGCGCCGGTTTCCTCCAGGCTAGAAAGCCGCAGCTTGGCCACCATGGGACTGATAGCGCTGAGCAGCGCAGTGGGGATGAAGAATGCAAGCAACGTAAGCGTCACGATGTCGGCAGGTGAGCTACTCATACTCGGACCGATGAGCGATACCACCAGTACCGACAACCAAGTGAAGACGCCACTAAGGATGAGCGCCATTGCTATCAGCCTGCGAGGTTCGCTGTGGTCGGCCAAACGTCCACCGACCGCTGAACCGAGCGCAAT
>JAYJMJ010017101.1:0-22727 GCA_036873875.1 Laminaria ephemera | reverse complement strand
CCACTACTACTACAGCAAGAGGCAGCGTCACTGGAGCAAGAGGCATCATCGCTAATGCAAGAGGCAGCACCACTGATGCAAGAGGCAGAGGTGAAACGAGTTGTTCGAACGCCTCGAACGCATGCCGACACCAAGGGAGGCGAGTACACCGTGAGAGAGGTCCAAGAAAGCTCCGTCAAATCCGGCATCGCCGTGGAGTACACCGTAATGGTAACGCCCCAGCAGAAGAGGGTATTCGAGCGGTATGGACAGACGCTTGTGACCAAGAAGAGGTGCATGCTAACAGGCGGAAACAACACGCCTGAGGAGGCTACTGTCACGGAGTCTGAGCGCCAACGTGCGCAAATCCCGGACAGCACGCCCGAGAAGACCACTGTCACTGACACGCAGCGGTTTTGTGCGCAAATCCAGGACATGCTACATTACTACGAGAACAACCTTCTAGAAGAGGACAAGTCATCGACAACAGCCGGAGCGCCATCGACGGGAACTGGAGCATCCTCACCAGAAGCAGAAGTGTCATCATCGCCAGAGATTGGAGAATCCTCATCAAGGTCCGGAGCACTACCTCAAGAAGCTGGAGTATCCTTGTTAGGAGTCACCTCCTATTTCGCCCGGGGACGTGCTTTCTACTACGGCTGGGGTCACACCGGATGTACCGCATCACGAGACCGCCAGTACGAGGCCCCGTCCAAGCGTTGAGGAGGCCTTCGACAACACGCACGCCAAAGGAGCATCTGGGGCAAACCCCTCGGCCACGTGTATGGATTTCACCTACATCGATAGAGACCCATTTCGGATCTCGGAGGAGGAGAACCGGGTGATTAAAATCCCCAACAACATACGAAGATGCCATTCACTTTACGGATTAGCATCGCCTAGGATCGCCGGAGCTGGCATCACCAAAACATCTTCGCATGAGATATTCGGAGCAACGTCATCTGGACCACCATTGTACATCGGAGCATAAGCTGGATCAACAGCATCACATGGGATCGTTGGAGTCGCTGAATCATCGCCATCTGGGACCACCGAACAATCAGCTGAGTCAACATCGCCAAGGGTCAACGGATCAACAATATCCGCTTCACCCGGGATCACACCAGCTGATTTTGAGCTAAATGTTCGAGACAAACTCAACAACGAGACCGACCGTCTAAAGGAGGAGTTTCTCACGCTGACGATAGCGGGAAGACAACCGCGGGCAAACCCTGTGGCAGGATCTGCGGAATCAGCACAGAACGACCAAGAGCCACTGGCGACGTCCACGGCCTTCGTGTATACCCGCAAGCCAACCTCAGGCTTCCCATTCTTCCTGAACGGAGCGCCCATCAACATCGGGGCCAAGACGCAGATTCTGCCTCCATAACCAACAATGGAGGCGGAGCTGATGACGACAATCAGTTTTGAGGGAAAGGAAGCTATCAACCTCTCCAACTTCAAGATGAAGTTGAGTCTCAAGTCCTAAGCGACGGACAACGGACCAAGCTCATCTGACGACGTCTACGCCAACAAGGTCGAGCCACTGGAAGCGTGAAACGCATTCTCTCTTTTACCAAAGCTGTACGTAGAGTGTCGCATGTTCTCTTTGTACGGGGCGAGCAGAGACAGCGACCTGTGTTGTGCACATTTTGGAGATTGCGAAAGGTCGCAGTCAGTACCAAGTAAGGGTACAAGTCGGAAACGTAATTTCGATTGGATAGTTGGATCGTAAATTTGACTACGCCATCCGGTACTTCAGGATGTACGGCAGGAAAATCCACCACCTGGACAAGTACGAACGGAGTGTTAACATACACGAGATGTGATGTCTCCCTAGAACGATTAGTCTTTGTCAAGCTGAAAATCGATGGAAGTGCCCGTTTGTTCCTTCGTTTGTGGGCGGCAGGAACACTGGTAGACTGTTCACTCCTATGCTTGTTGCGGAATGATGAACATACTCACTGTTGTAGACTACTGCAGACATCATCTATTCCTTGGTTGATTAACTGACCGGAATATAGTTAACGCCTGATTATTATATTCTAGTATTGTGATATTTAAAGTTACGTGCATAAGCATGCAGAAGCACGTATAGTACCAGAGCAGGATTTTTCATGTCCGCTTGTTTTGTGTTCACCCATTGGGTACTTTAGTAGAATGAGTTGGCTCTACATATAACGTACGTATGCGAAACATAATCCAAGCAACACTTATCATTGTTGTTGTGTGCATTTTTGGAATTATGGCATGTAACGCAGAAGTAAACGAAAGCGTTATCGTAACGAGAGGTCGTATCATTTTTTTGTTTTGTTTTTGTCTGGAATAACAAGTATGTAACGCAGAAGTAAACGAAGAAGCGTTATCGTAACGTGGGGGCGTATTTGAGATGACACTGATAAATAGCCATTATTGTCGTTACTAGATAACACAGGAGGAGTCATCTGCTATAATGTACGCTTCTCATATGTACACAAGCAACCTAGTTTGATGTGTATCATATGTCGGCAGTAGCTAGTACCAGTTGCTGCTTGGTAACACAAAGTCATGTGGTACATATAGCTCGTACTAAATCGACACAGTAGCACAGATCTGTTCGGTATCACAGTTTTCATGTGGTACATACAGCAATAAGTAGTCCAAGTACATTAAAAATGTGAACAGCAATATACAAGCTGTGTCACGTCTGATTGTGGTAAGTATGTATCGTACGCACGTAGGTGCACGTATCGGGACTGTCATATCACCAGTATTCAGTAACCCTTCAGGAACCGGTAGAAAAGCCCGGGAATAAGCACAGGGTACCAGTTTGTACGTACCCTAAGAATTGTTGTCAAATCAACAATAATACTATCTATCAATCATCTGTAGCCAGCTGTGGGGTCATGGGGTCATGGATCAGTTGGGGTCATACCAGATTTTGTTTTATTTTGGTTTTCGAGCTGCGAAGCGCACATGCGTTCTACCCCCATGAGCTCACTCCTGATCCGCTCATCATCACCAGCCTCGGCTATTGAGCACAACAATCAACACTGGCCTGGGGTCGCCAACTACTATCTTTCTTCTTCTATTGAAGAAACTTC
Source organism: Laminaria ephemera (assembly GCA_036873875.1). Taxonomy (NCBI): domain Eukaryota; class Phaeophyceae; order Laminariales; family Laminariaceae; genus Laminaria; species Laminaria ephemera. Next base: position 19,665 of record JAYJMJ010017101.1, on the reverse strand, counting down.
CGTACGAGTTTACTTGACCATAACTCAAGCATCTGCCCTCAATATAGGCTGTGTCTTAGTCGGCCATCGGCTAGCGAGTCTAAGCGTACACATCAGGTTCGCGCTGATACACACGCTACAAACCACATCCTCAATAAAACGAACCACATATCCCGGAATAAGAACGTCAGGCTTAAGAATTGGGGGGGCGCTAAGAATTTTAGATTAAGAAATCGTGCTCATCGGTGAGAGCTAACACTAAACCCTACTATATAGATATACGTATTATACCATAGCCTATGTTCATGTTGCTCAAGGTTTGGTGTCACGCAAAGATTTCAAGACATTAGCAGCCGGTTTTCCTGATTGAGAATTGCCGTTTTGATGATAACGAAAACCTTTCTTTTTTTTGTGTTTCGAGAGAAAAATATGTATGCTACGATAGAGGTGAATGATATCATTGTTTTTTCTGTGGCTCCTCCCTTGAGGATCTCTGAACGTCACCCACAAACTAATTTTGGGTAACCTGAGAGTGCAATCCGATGGACAAACCCATGGCCTACACATACAAAAAGTTCAGATTGAAAAACAAGAACAACATTCCCACGAATTTGGGTTAAGGAGCCCCGTCATCCAGAAACAAAAAAGCCAAAAAATGCTACCTCTATCATGACACGCGTCTTCCTGAGAGCTAAATCTTCTACAGTAGTAGGAAATATCGTTATTGGCAACAGCTATCGATTGCCCAAACACAAACACCGAGCAGTGTCGAGAAACAGGTGATAACTTATTTTTGTGTTTCGGGGGGAGTCGCCTCTCGCAGAAACGCTGTTTTCTTGTTTTTTCTGCTTGTCGAAACTGCCAAATCCTGATTTCGATTTTTTCTGTGCGATCGATCGCTGTTGCCAATAACTGTATTTTCAAGCATAAACTTTGGACTCTCAGGAAAATATGTCTCTTTTCAAAACAAAAGAAGTCCAACCCGATGACCAAACCCATGGCCTAGGTGAATAAAATATTCACATTGCAAAACAAGAATGACATTGCGGCAATTTTGGATTAAGGAGCCTCGTCATTCAGAAACATATTTGTCCAAAACTGCTACCTCTATCGTAACACGCGTCCTTATCGGGATCAAAATGGGGGTAATAGCCAGCCCCAGTCCACATAAAAAAAAAACGCAAGGGATGCCATGTAACTGGCTGGGGCGAAACAGCATTCCCAACCCATCTCATAACCTTAACACTAAGACCGACCACAACCACCATCCCGAACTCCGCAGTTTTCGGAAACAAACTACGTCGACACTCTATACGGGAACGGGCTTGATGTTCCACAAATTGCACTTTCATTATTAATAATGGCTCACTTACACGAATTAAGACCTCTTTGCAAAATAACGCCATAAATACCGTTAGTGCACCGGTGGCCGTCAGGGTACACCAACCTGAACGGCGGCTGTTTCCGAAGCGTCTTGAATTACGTGTTTCCATGTCCACGTAAGTAAACAGATTGACGCCGTGTCAATCAGCGAAGATCGAAGGTACACTCTAACTTTTATGATTTAGAGCAACCGCTTCTTGAAAATATAATGTACTTCGAACGTTCAAACAATATCGTCACAAGTACACCGGTGCGCGACGTAGAATACTGTCGCTGACACGATCACAGAGGCCCTTGATAGCATGCGATGGCAGCGTCGTAGTGAGTCGCTTTGCTACTGAACACTTCCGCCTTAATAATCAGCCTCGAAAACCGCGAAGAAGCGAACAACCTTCTAATGCCTATTAATAGCGTAAAGCAATGAGCGCGTTCGCGCAGGTGGGGGAGCATGGACTGGCTGAGCACTCTGATGGAGTTAAATACATGCCACTATGCACGGAAAGGTAAGGACCATTGGGGTATTAATACGATTAAACAAACGGTCTTTACATTTTCGGCCAGAGTGGTATACCAGGTTTGCCTGGAAGGCCTGGGGATGATGAAATACGACCCAATCTCAACTATCGGGGGTTGTACAGCATGAGATCGCGCCAGTATTGCACTGATATTGTTGCGTGATCGTGCCCAGCCTTGCACTGATACTGTCAGGTGAGAGAAAAGGACATCTGAAACAGGGTGAATCCTGAAAGCGCGTTTTGGCTTTACGTTGTCCCTACGCGCACGATGGATATTCATCATTTCGCAGACAAACGTTGATGTCCATTGTCGGTAGGATGTACGTCTAGAGTGTAATGTGCCCTACGTGTTCATTTGTGCGCCTCGCCACAACTCATGGGAACACGTCTGCTCGCGGTGAAGAGGCTTGTTTGTCATTACATCACGTGCACTTGAGCCCCGCAACGCTACATACACCTCAACATCTGAACATATGCCGCATATTTTCCATCTATACACAAACAGGATACCACTCACCTCCCAGTTTAACGCAGAAGTTGTTCGTGAACGAGGAGCTGCCGTCAAGGTGTATCTCCGACCATTCCTCGACATAAATTACACCTATGGAGAAGAAACACGACTCATCATGCTTCCTGATGTTATTCGCTCATACGAGGATGCGTGTTGTCGGTTGTCAAGCTTTTGATCCAGTTCACCAGAACAGCGATGTAGCCTTCGGACATAGTTGTACGACCAATGTCGAAGACGTCTGCGTTAATCGACTACGAACGCGCATTTTCTAGTGAAGTATAAACAGGATATAGCTACTTGAGTACTAAACAAATACCAGGTACCATCCATTTTACAAGACAAGGCACCCGGAATGCGGCAACATAGCGAGTAGAGGAGTGGAACGAGGTGGTGCGACCGTAGGCAATAGCACACTCCCGTGTGTCGATGATGACCGTTTCATGGAACCGCTCGACAGGGTCGACACGTTGGAATTATGGCGGGTGATCGATGACCAACTTCGGTAAGTCACACCGTACACCGGAGCTATGACAGCGCGGGAACACCACTATGTTCGACGTATCATATGTAGGATTCAAAATATGTCGTGATTGGCCCATGCTTCCGCAGATCACAACACAATTAAAGGCACAACCATGTACCGTGTATCTTTGGAAAAAAACGTTGGGTTAGGAATGCAAATGTTTCAAATTTGATTGATGGCTGACCTGCGTAAAGTAGAACATATTGTACATGGTATAGAAACAGGACATACATGTGGCACATACCTTTCCTTTAACGGTCTTACCTCCCTCGTTTTGTGCAGAATTGTGGCTAAACGTAGTGACGCCATTGAAATAGGTCGAACAGTTGTTCGAAAGAAAAACACCTGCAGGTACCGGGCGAACGGAGTTATGAGCGTTCGTATTATATGTTGACACAATCAAACAACAAAAAATGGACGATCTCCATTGCTTTCACCGCATAAAAGTGTACCTGGTACACTAGAAGGATGGACACATCGTATTGTCTTGGAGTGAATTTATTGAACGAACCACCTTGGAAATTTTTCATACAGTAGTTTCAAGTAGTTGATTCGGGGCCCACAGCTATTAATAGAAGTTATGGAACGGTTATTATTTACGTATGTATATCGCTATGCATTACATGGGTTGACGCGGGTTCTCCATCACGAGTTGTATTGGTCGCGTAGCCTCCTTATCGACGGCGAAGAAACAAACGCAAGGTTCGCTTATCTCTTTCGACGTGATAGCCTGTACCAGGTATGATCAAGTTCGCACTGATAAAAAACCTCAACGAAAGCGAGGGGGGGTGTGTGGACGAGACTGGGAAGCATACTCACCGCAGCGGACCCCTGGCGATGTAAAACAGTCAGCGGGTGTACCTCGAACGTCATATGTAAACGCTAATTAATAACGTGGCCACTCATCATAATTGGGCCTCGGCTGCATTGTCCACTACTCGTGTGAGTGCACGCTCCACCCGAACACGCGGATTGAAGCCTATCTGATGCAAAATGAAGTTCGATGTCTACCGAAGACCAAACACGATCACGACAACCTTAATTGGTACCAGGTACCTGGTAGGGCCGTAAATGCTGCCAGTAGATACTGGCAGTATTTATCTACTGATCGAGTCCGCCAGTTGTTTGCCAGCAGATTTGACCATACGCGGATATATACGTCCACGACACACGCCATATTCCAAAAACGGAAACCCATACAAAAGAGTTCCTGCAGGAGGGTGGGGAGTTCGCCTTGCTCGAGCCCGGTATACTGATGCAGTCCAGTATACCAGTTGTTGACACAGTCGGTATATCACCCACTGATTGAGGCTGCCAGTGCGCAGCCTAAACATTCGATACCTACAGCACAGCAGTCATACCACGACGCGTGCGACAATGAGGTAGCACTAATGTTTCGCTCCTCAACTTTGAAAAAACTACCCAATATCCTTAGGATGGCAGCAGCTGCGTTTTACAATATATTTTGTGATACACCTAGGCCATGGGATTGTTCATCGGGAGAGCCGTACGTGTTTTCGCAAAGTCAGTTTTAGGTTTAGGAATACAGCTCCTTAAACACAGGACTTGGGAAAAACAAGGTGCATCCCTACAGCAACAGCAGCGTGCGTCTTACCAGCATCGTGTCCGGCTGAATTGTTCTCAAGTACGGTGTTGCCGTTGATGTGAATGTACGATTGAGCAGCAAACAGGACACCTGCAGGTGGCCAGGAGAAGTCACAAGTGTCACTATTTCGGACAAAGGTTTTCGATGGTGACTTGGGACAGTCGTGATGCAGGGCACGAGGCGAAAGAAGGGGTTCAGTGAGATATTGCAGAACTGTTTTGGTGACAGTGCACGAAACACAGGAACGGGTTTCCACACCCAATTAGAAAGAATGTATGTAAATGACAAAGACGGCAGAGGCGTTTACGATAGGGGTAGCACTTTTTCGCTAAAATAGTTTCTGAATGACTCTTACACCCAATATCGTCAGGATACCATTCTTGATTTGCAACAATACCGACGTTGCATACCTAGGCCATGGTATTGCTCATCGAATTTTTGTTCAATGTCTATACTTGTGTTTGGTCAGTTGTAGAGATCCTCAAAGGAGGAGCCTCAGATAAAGCTAGGGGCACGCCTACAGCATGTGTCGGGAAAAGGTTAACAAATGCTGAGCCATAAGAAATCTAATCAACTATCGTTAAAAACGAGGAACGAGGTGCAACAGTGACATCCCAAACAAGGTACTTCCTGCACGGCGAAGCCCATTGAGAATTCAACCGCCGCCGAGTTCCGCTCACAAGTAACCTGTGATTCCGGCTGCGGCGTGTGTCGGTCCACACTGTCTGGGGCACAGAACTATCGCGTACTAGGATTGAAGGCTGGTGTGAAACAAAGGAAGTTATTCTACCTGGCGGATTCTAGCTGAATTTTCCTCGCAGCATATATATATATATATATATACAGACGATCTATATCACGGCGGGGATGCTGCTCGTATGCATCGCCTGTGATGGATCAAATACATTTAATAATTGGTTAGGTTCATCAGCGCAAATATACATCACCTCCGCTCGTTGATCGACCACACGTCCCCGGCGGGTAAAGGATTGGCAGAGCATGTTGCATTGGCCTATAAAAACACTACGGAAGCTGTCGAGAAGCTGTCGAGAAGCTGTCGAGAAGCTGTCGAGAAGCTGTCGAGAAGCTGTCGAGAAGCTGTCGAGAAGCTGAAGAGGCCAGTCCTCCAGGAGATACATACGTGTTCCTCTAAAGCGTACCGGCCGAATTAGGCCGGTGATGTATACTGGTATACCGTTGTATACACCATTGCCACCACCACCACCACCACCACCACCGAATTTTCACCGCAGACATCTCTAGCGGGTAACATACCGACAGGAATACGTCAGCGTGGCTTAGGGCTATCATGGAAGCTATCGCGGAGCTGAAGCAGGCAACTACTGGTATAATATGCAGGAGATACGTGCTCCTCTAGAGTGTGCTGGTACATTTAGGCGGGTGAGGACGTATACCATACCTGGTACGATTGATCCGTCGTCGGTTTCGTTCTACATATTTGATTAGAATGCGCATCGCCAAGACACCTGCGGCCTCCACAACAAGCACAGCAGGATCGAAATCAGGTATGGGCTTGCCTTTGCGTGGAGTTTCGTACGCTAGGAGCTACAACGCGCTTCATGTAGATGGATCCATCTGCGCCCAGTACTCATATCTATCCTCTCACGGGCAATGCTGTATGACTTAGCTAGACTGTAAATATATTTTTCCTAGGTTACGACCCAGGATATTCGCAACCGGGACAGTCCAGTGCAAGTGGCTGTCGGGGCGAACCTCTGAATGTGAAAACAGGTGTTGACAGTACTACAGTAGTAACGATAGTTGTTGCCAAGATGTCGTAGATTGAGCAGTACACGACTTGTTCACGTGCAAGTCTGGTTTGGGTTCATGCGCAGAGGCTCAACTTTCTTTCTGCGTTCAACCCCCTTCTTCTAGCAAACGTTTTGAATTAGACGCCAAACCATCTTAATAATTGCCCGCACGGCAACTAGCTCACAGGTTGCACTGCGCGGTGTATCGTGTATCGCGTATCGTGTATCGGGTATGATGCCTCACCTGCGTCGTCGTTAGCCGAGTTATTCACAAACCAGGTGTTGCCGTCGACGTGTATCTCCGATTCTTTAGCATAGATGGCACCTATTAAAATACGCATAGTCAGGATAATTGCGAGGGGTATTCGCCACAAGAATGTGCGAGAAGGCGACTCGCTCAACTGTAAATGCAACAACACTATCCACAACAGCGAGAGAGAGAGTGTGTTCCCAATAAGCAGTACGATTATTTGCGGCTTGTATCCCGTTGTTTAAAGACGGGTACCATGCACGGGTGTATACCGCACCGATGTTTACGGGAGGTGTGGGGTTGGTGCAATCGAAGCTATTTGTGGGTGTGGTTCGACCAAGGGCAGTTGTAAGCTTAATAAAACCGCCGTGACACTTACACTCAAAAATATATAGTCGCTGTATGGTTATGCCTACGCATATGATAGGCTCAAACTAGGTTATGTAATTTCGTTCAAGAATACGTTGAGCTCGACCTGTTGGTGGATAACCCAATATCGCATCTTGCAACAATATACGGCAATGTTTACTGTCGGAACAAATCAACAAACACAAACGCGCAACAAACCAGCATTAATATGAGCACACATGAAGACAAGATCACATAGCCTAACTATAGGCTAGGTAAATGACAAGGCCGCGTGTTGCAATAGAGGTAGGCACTTTTCGGCGTTTTTGTTTCTGAATAACGGGGCTCCTTAACCCAAAATCGTCGGGATGTCATTCTTGTTTCGCAATCTGATTTTTTTTGTATACCCAAGGCCATGGATTTGTTCATCGGGTTGCACTTTTAGTCTACGCAGAATCAGTTCGTGGGTGGAGTACAGAGCTCCTCAAGCGAGAAGACCCGGCAAAACCCTGGTGCACCTCTATCGTGTCATCCAAATACATCCTACCGTAGGGCTGATGTACACTATTGCCGGAGCTCTTCAGTTAAAGAGCTCTGCACCTCAACCGCAACCTCACTTTAAGAACGAGTGAAAGGGAAAACCCGATGAACAATTCCATGGCCTAGACATGCTATGAAGTTTATCGTAGAATACAAATCGGATACCGACGATCTTGGGTAGCTCCTCAAAGGGGGGGGAGCTCGTCGATCAGATTTTGTTTGGGGCAAAATGTGCCTCGTCTACCATAGCACGCGTCGTGGGTTTCCCGACAAGTCTCACCCCCCCTCTGGTAGGCTGAATTGTGCTCGAACACACTGTCGCCTTCAATGTGGATCTCCGACTGGTTTGCATAGATGGCTCCTACAAGCAAGCGGATAAGAGGGAGTGTTCGTTCAGAGGAGCAAGCGCAGACGCGGGGCAAAACAAATCTATTCGTTTGGACTATGCATGCATGTGGGTGAGCGTCGACTTTTAATGTGAGGTTATGGTGTGGGATGACGTGATCACGCCATGTCGAAAACACGTTTTAAGCTACGTCGTGGTTTTCATTTGGGGTTACGTCGACATTATGAGTGATGTTATGATGTGAGATAACGTGATCGCGCCATATCGCACCACGTTTCAAGCTGGGTCGTACTCTTTTTTCGGGGTTACGGCTCCCTGAGCAGCATCCTCCCCATGTACTGCCCTTTATGGCGGATACGCCAACGTTCTATCGAACGACAATCCAGTCAGTCGTTCAGGAGTATTACCCTCATAGCGCTGGCACTGCTTGGCAGCTAACTTGCGTACATGCTCCAGACTGCCATCCAAACTTCTACTAACGAGCACTTGTGAATGGCAGAGCTCAAACATATATCGGAACACGCCGACTTCCTCAGGAGCTCGTTCTACACACTACCGAACATGTTGAGGACGTTCTGCAAGATCAGGCCGCCTCTACGTCGTGTTCACGCGGCATCAACGAGCGCTATCAGGAATTTCCGAGACCCGCAAGGATCCGTTCAGCTGATGTTTTCCTGCACCCCTCGCAGGGCGTCACCGTGTTAGCCAGGGTTTGATTCAGTTTACGTACTTTGCGATTCCCTACATTGCCCCCCAACGTCATAAGGTACTATTTACAAGATCCAAGAACCACTCGATCGGCCTTCGTTCAATACTATTATCCTCTACACATCCCAGGCCAGAAGCTGACGCCCGTTTGTCAAGTTTGGCAATGAGGCGACGATACATATCATGAAGCACCATTCATGGTTCATGACGTCTTGTTGCTATCCGTTTATGCAAGATCTGCCGAAGTACCCTACGTCAACGTATGACAAGGTTATCTGGCATATATTGATGCCCAGGGTTCTGTCAACGACGCACGTACTGCACTATGGCTCGACTGATTCATAGATTACCAAGAAGGTCCGCTACATGTACAGCAACATTCCCACCGCAGCCCTCTAAACCAAACCCCGGACGGTGTGTAAAGAGCACGATCTTCACAAGCGCTTGTTCCATGTCAACTCGAGATTCTTTGCAGCAAGTCGCCGTAAAAAGGTTTGAAGTAGTGTAGTATTTAAAGGCGAACTTCACGAGACACCGTCGACATACGAACGTACGAATGCATATACGTATATATTGCGCTGAACTGTTTCGAGATTTTCCTCTAACCGTTGCAAAACGTGCTACAGAATTGTGAAATGAAGCAGCGTTTCAGCGGCAGAGTAGCGCGGGAATGGAAATACAGCCTCGGCCGCACGTGGCTGCCGGCACATGTTCAATGCCACCCCTCACCTCCCATCGATGCGTTGTTGTTGCTGAAGAAACAGCCGCCCACATACACAGAACTGAACAAACTCTTGAGAACACCCCCTCCATCCTCTGCAAACCCTCCTTCGAGCAACAAATGTTGAAGTCTGAGCGTGCACCCACCAGACACCGAAAACATCCCCGTCGTATTTCTCGCATCAATTCCATCGCTAGGAAGACCGGATTTAAGAGGATTGGAGCCGGTAACGGTCAAGTTCTTATGGTCGGACAGCTCGATTCCCTCCTGGAGTTGGAGGCTGCCGGTCCAGGTGACATCGAATACCCCTGCACCGGTGCAATTGAGTGCATTTGTCATATTCTGCAGGTCGACCGCTGAACCTACTGTCATGGCAGTAGTGCCAGCAGGGCACGGCGCTGAGTGTGCTGCTGGCGTGAAGGATAGCAACAGGTTTGCCACCATCATCACAAGGATGCCGAGTCGCATCCTGTGTAAAGCCATGAACGGAATGAGAACGGGTCACTGTTAACGACTGGACACATGCTACGATAGGCGATAGGGGTACTGTACCTCTTTTTGGCGAACATACAACATGACACATGCTACGATAGGGGTACTGTACCTATTTTTGGCGAACGTACGACTGGACACATGTTACGATAGGGGTACTGTACCTATTTTTGGCGAACGTACGACTGAACACATGCTACGATAGGGGCACTGTACCTCATTTTGGCGAACGTATTACTGTGGCTGACGGACCACGTGATCTGAAGAGCTACCAGGTACACGATATCGTTGGAATGCCATTTATGATTTACAACATTTTTCGATATGCGTTATACCCAGGCCAATTATGTCTTTATTGGGTCGCCCTTTCAGGTTTTCTCAAAGTCCAGTGTTTGGGTGAGGCAGAGAGTTCCGCACGTGAGGAGCCCCATCAAAACTAAGTGTTGCTTTTTTTATCGTAGGACGCCTTAGAGGCTTACTGCGCGACCACGTCATCGATGGCCAGGACAGGCTGAAACTCCACAGTAGAGTGCAGGCGGTGCCTCTGATGTAGGTTAAGACACGTATGTATCCAAACCAGAACAGTTTACTGCAAATAAAAAACTAGGGACGTGTCACCACAGCGATGAGGATGCCAAGCCGCATTCTGTTGAACACGATGCACGACGAAGAATGTAAGGAGGTGCCATTCATTGTTAGACGCGTGCCACGACAGGATTAGCAACGTAATTTTTCTCTCACTAAATGAGCTCTGTAATACCTCACCAAAACGCCGGTTTCGAGAAAAAAAACAAGGTGCAACCGGATGAACAATTCCATCGACGCATGCGAATAGTACGGTAGAGAGGTGCACTATTTGTTTTCTTTTCTGATGCTCCTCACTTAAGGAGCTCTAAACCTCTCCCAAAAACTGATGAGAGGAAAAAATAGAAGTGCTACCCGATGAACAATCCCATGGCCTAGGTATACAACGGAAATTATTGCAAAAGAAAGAAAGTCCGACGATTTTGGGTTAAGGAGCCCCGTAATTCAGAAAAATTTTAGCCAAGAAGTGCTACCTCTCTCGTAGCACGCGTCCATGGCCCTAGTCTAGGTATGTATAGATCATTGTGACACATTCTACGATAATAGAGGTGTACCAGCTTTTTTCTGAGTCTCCTCACTTGGGGAGCTCTGTACTTCACCAAAATCGATTTTGTGTACACTAAACGTGCAACAACCCGATGAACAAACCCATGGTTTAGGTATACATAAAAAATCAGATAGCAAAAAATGAATGACATCCCGACGATTTTGGGTTAAGGAGCCCCGTTATTCAGAAACAAAATCGACGAAAAGTGCTACCTCTATCGTAGATCGTAGCACGCGTCTTGTATTGGTTAGCTCCTCAGTCGGGAAGTCCCGCTAATGAGAAAAATTTTGGCTTAGAAGAGGTACGGTGACCCCATGATATCGTGACAAAAGCGTCATGCACACGCCTCACCTCACAGGGAATAGGCACCTTGTGGGTTTTTCTACATTGCGCAACGCCTCCACAAGAATAGTTTTGCGCGCACATTGGACAATGGGGGGGGGGTTCCGGCCACCTGTGCTACTTACTATACAGGGACGTCTATGTCCGTTCGCGTAGTATCCGACTTACGACTTGTGCTACGATAGAACTATTAATAGCACTTTTCGGCTTTTTTTTTTGTTTCTGAATGACGGGGCTCCTCAACCCAAAAAAACGTCGGAATGTCATGCTTGTTTTGCGATACGATGTCTTCTTTAATGCCTAGGCCATCGAGGCCATACGTTTGTTCATCGGGTTGCGGTTTCCTTCTGCTCAAAATCAGTTTTTGGGCGGGATATAGAGGTCCTGAAATGAGGAGCCCGATAATAAAAATGGCGCACCTCTATCATCGTAGGATGTGTCTTACACCAAGTCCAGACCAACCTGCTGAACGAAGATCCTGCGCTCTGGGCAATACACAAGCCTAAAGCACCATATAGGACGGTGAGCTGGCTGAATGTAAGTCGCCGGCTACTACTGCAGTTAGGTATGAGTTCACTATAGCAGGTAAATGTTACAGTAGGTTTTTAACAGTTCCGTGCGATCTTTTTTTCGGAGTTCTGCGCTTTGACGTCTGACTCCTGGTACGTTTACGGCTAGCAATCACCGCAACTACTCGCAATCTGTTGTACATTGAGAAAGTCTGAAGTCCGCTCGTTGGGGTATTTTGCCACCCAACAAATACCAGATATATTTTCCAGGCATTGTGCAGGACGCTTACTATGCACATAAATACTGACTCAGGCTGGGTTTCGTTTTTGGGATAGAGTGCGTTCTGCACCACGTACTTTCAGCATAACGGCTCCCAGACTTGTTATATTCCTGTAAATACCAGTGTAAAGAGAATGTCGAGGTGCAAGGGTAAAGGACGCAGGGTGTCTAGCAGCTGGGTAGCAGTACTCCACTTCTTCTTGTTACGGTCTTCTTCATTTAATGGCGAGAGCTGAGGAGGTGCTCCTGATGGAGAAGTGAGCGAGAGGGGGCTCTACTCGATAGCTATTCTCGTTTCGCCCTCTCACCAACTCTCCTGAATTACTCCTTTCTGACGGAAGCCTACAGAACTTTCCTACGATATGCTTATCGATCTTTCTCTTGGTAATATGAGAACTCTCGTTTTATGGTCTATCTTCCTTAACGAACATTCCTACCTAAGGAATATCACACTCGTCGTGATGGGCTATCTTATCGATATCTGTAGCCCGTAAATACTGCACTCTATTACACCAGCCCGCCATTCGTATTGCCTTCTTTTTTAATAGTAGTTTTGTTAGTGGGTGTCCTGTACGGTCGCTGTCAAGTCCAGCCAATTTCGCCAAATAAGTAGTAACTACCAGGTAGCAGTAACGTGAAACAGACTGAAAATACGCAGACCTTCTAAACACCTTTGGGAACGTCAAACGTTACGGAACGTCCACAGAACGTCGCTCAACTGACGCGTGCTACGATAGACGCAGCATTTTTTCCCTGAGACGGTTTATGAAAGAAAGGCTCTTTAGCCCAAAACCTTCGGAATTTCATTCTGTTTTTTTTGCAAAAGCTTGCATTGTATACCTAGGTCGCGTGAGTGATTGTTCATCGGGTAGTACTTTTATTTTCCCCCAAATTGGTTTTGGGCAGGAGGATAGAGCTCCTCAAGTGAGGAGCCTCAGAAAAAAAATGATACACGTCTACCGTAGTAGCATGTGTCAATTCACACTGTTTTTACGGAGGGCCATAATAATCAGGACCTACGATATACACAAAAACCTATATATTCCCCTATTTTTATCAACTATATTTGGTCCTAATTTCTATGTACACTCATAAAATACAGGCTTCTACGGGCCGGTCCTAGCTCTTGGAATATATGTCAGGTTTTTCCCTGAACTTTCGGTATTTACTTAACGTCGAGATTAGCGGTCGCCTGACACGGAGACGCTCAGCTAGCTCATCAAAGAATCGTCAATTCTGCATAGAATCGTCATAGCAACAGTCGTGCCCGCATACATCGTCGGTGTGGTGGTCCCGGCGGCCTGGCTCTTTAGGTAGGTGTCTGTGCTTCGGGGAGTAAATACATGTACGGTGGGGGGCTCCCAATAGTGCCAGTTGAACAGTGCCAGTGCTCTCTATAGTGCCGGTTAGTTCGCTTGGCACGACTGGAACTCACTTCTTACAGTATCTTTCTAACGTAACCCTATTCCCATAGTGCCGGTGCTCTGAATAGTGCCGGTGTATTGGGCTTGCACCTACCGGCACTATTGGGAGCCCCCCACTGTGTAAGCAACGCATAGCGCGACAACGCCCACCACGGTGACGTTGTCACGTATTTCTTGACGCTCTGAGCGAGTTGATTCGGTCGGCTACCTTGGTGCGTCACCTTTGTGGACTCGGAACAACCGAATACCATCGACTAATACTCAAACCAAAATATTAAAACCACTATTATTCACATAAAAAGATTAACAAAAAATAACACCAACACGTACGTACCTGATCCCCATCATCTCTTTAGGTCCCGCACCATAAGTGCACAGTAGACCCTATTCATTATGCGATCTAAAAACTGCCCAAACCCACCTGATCCCCATCTCATTAGGTCCAACACCATGCGTGCAGCAGCCCTATTCATTATGCGATCTAAAGGCTGCCTACAACCCCCCGCCCCCCCCCCGTCCTCTGACTACAGCCGTCAGATTTTTCATTGCACAGCCGTCAGACTTTGTCCTCCTCAAAGAGGTTCACAGTTTACGTGCACAGGTTGATTATAGGCCGAACGTCTTCGTGTCACTCTGTTGACCCTGGTGCTACCTACTGTAGTAGTACTAAGGGGAGTCACCGACCAATATCTTTCATGAGGACATACGCATCCCGTAACACGGCGCGATCGGAGTATCACACACAGCTTACAAATATGAGCTTGGACGAAATCCTCGATCTCACAGCTGTTGTAGTGTATTTTTAATTTTTAGGGGCAGCTCTGTTTGCTTAGCAAACTTCTGACTGAGAGGGCTTCTCGACCGAAGAACTGCCCAACATCGTTCAAATGCCGTTCGCGTTTTTAGTCTATACGGTATAACACTTCGTGACATACTTAGGCAATGGGATTGCTCATCTGCATTGGGCGACGCCGTAACCCGACAACGTATTCGCGCAGCCTCCGACCCTGCCGAACAAAAAGCGTTAGGTCGAACCGTATCAGGTTTTGACCAAGAGTATTGGGAACGACGCCGCTATGACATCGTCCGTGCGGTCACGCTGCACAGATTTTGTCGGTGGGGGAGACTCGGATAAGGTGGGTGGGGGTGGGTGGTTCTGGGGGAATGGTGGGAGCCGGCTCGAGGGAGCTGCGGCGGGGGTTGGGTGGGGGGGATGAAGCGAGGTCTTGGCGAATCTCCATCAGCACCTTTCCCAGGCGTAGGCTATGGGATTGATCATCTGGCATAATTAGGCGATGACATTGATCACCTGGCACACTTAGGCAATGAGATTGATCACCTGGCACACTTATTAGGCTATGGGATGTATGATCTGGTTGCACTTGTTTCGTTTTTATCTCAAAGTCAGGGTTTGGGTGAGGTACACGAGAAGAGCTCCTCAAGTGAATAACCCTCAGACGATGTAGGTTCTACCCCTCCCTATCGTGGTATTTGTCGTCCGTATTGTGTCAACCCTAGCCTTTAATTAGAAACTCGACATGGTGGGGTTCCGTCTACGCTTGTCTACGGATGTGCGCTAATCGGTGCGGTGTATTGGGTGCCGCCAAATAGGGTTTTCTGCACAGACACAGAGGCGCTAGATCCTGTAGGATATGTCGGACGAAGAAGCTGATCGAAAACCCCTGAACTGGCAACAGTGCTATGGGTTACGGTTTAGGAGAGCTGTACGTATGTACTTCGTATGCGAGGTACGGATATTAGAGCTTGGCTGACCTGTCGACTAGTGGAGTAGGGTCCAGTGGTACACATTTTGGTCACCATGTGTATCATCATAGTGCGCGCGTCTCTCTCGTATGTGCAACTCGTTGTGTACGCTGCAGTTCGCACAAATCTCTGCTACCCTACTGTAGTATGTACTACCCTACAGTATTACGGAGGACCATAGCAATCAGGACCTACGATACACCCAAAAACCTATATATTAACCTATTTTTACTAACTAGATTTGGTCTTAATTACTATGTACCCCCGTAATAGTATCCAGGGCTTCTTGGTGTGACCGTTCGATATTTTTTGTCGACACGTTTCCACCCCTCTGAAAAGGGAGATCGGGTGGACGCCTTGAATCCCTCTGTTACATCATACAAGAAACAACATGTAAAATCACATAAACCTTTCAATACAACAGTAGTAGTCCCTTGGGCACCCGCAAAAAAAAAAAAGGCGTCACGTCGCCTACGAGCATCAGATTTCTTGAAGCCACCCGCAAGCGCATTAAAACTCATAGCTTGGCAAAATAAGATTGGGCTCATAATACCCAAGTCTTTGCCGAAGAGAGCACCTGTGATGGTGTGACCTGATGTGTTAGCTATAGACAACAATTTGGCAGGGCGTAGCCATTTGTGTACACCTGTACTGGTAGTTACATCAAACAACCATGCCATGTTACCTGATAACGTAGTGAAAGATAACCATATGGTGCTGTCGTAGGTCGTCGACTACGACGACCTCTGTTCGGGCAGGTTTGGTGTTCATAAGAGTCGCCAATTCGGCACATTATCGTACAGGGATAAGATAGCTGACTTCGATCGTATCACAGAACGATCGGCATGATCACGACAGTAAATCGTGATTTAGCACGCATGGCGGATCATCCGACGCGCATGTACGGAGGCTGAGGAGCTACTTAGGGTTAACGTATTGGATAGTATACCCAGTATATTTGGTATTTGTATTTGGCATGTACGGACACGATATATGTGCGGGACAGAGGGGATGAGAAACTACTTAGGGTTAACGTGTTCGATAGTATACCTAGTATATGTGGTATTTGTATTTAGCATGTATGGGCACGATATATGGGCGGGACAAAGGGGATGAGAGACAGATTCGGGTGCCGCCCCCCCCCCCCTCTCTCCCCCCCCCTTGCTCAAAACATCAATCAGCCTCAAGCACCCCGCTTGGCTTCATGAGCTGCAATAATAATATCAAGAGAAACGAGTCAAAAGGAGTTAGAAGATCCCTGTTGCGTGACATCACACCTGCTCAAGGCACTCCTGTACAACCTTCATGTTGTACCTCATCCGGCACCTTCATACACCTCCCTTGTACATGTACTTGCATTAGAGAGGGTCAAATGTAAGAGAGATTTAATCCACCCGGCACACTCCTCTCTAAATCGCAACCCCCACTGTTTGTTGTTTGCGGTTTAGATCTTCAAGCCAAGCGAGTGAAGACCGAAAATCCGAATTTGAGAGCCACATCTCAGTTATCAACCGAAATATCGGCTTCCAGTTAAATCGCCAAAAACCGGTCTCGGTACGGTTATCGGTGCCCAACTCTGCGTATGCCTCGTAGCACATTGTTCTAGTATACGTGTGCACGTATAACGTACTCGTGTACCATACTGCCTGTACTTGATGTTTCGTGAACGCGCACATACTGCCAGGTGGTACGTACGATATTCGTACGGCGTACTCGTGCCGTGTAACACACATGATAATACTTCCTTCCCAGTTTTTGTTTGTTTGTTTTATTTTTTTCCTGGGGTATTCTTCCACTCCAGAGCGACTGGAGCCTGTCCTGTGACCACGGACGACTTGATTATGAGAGTTGAAGTGAGAACAACAACAACAACACCCTCCGGGACGGGTTTTTATAGTTGTTTTTCTCCCAGACCAGGAGGGTGCAAACAACGAAAATGGCGACTTTGGGAATTTGGGAAGATGTCGCCGAGATCGACCCGTAAGTGCATCGATCGACGTTTTTATAAAAAAATAGCAATACACTACATATCATGTACAGCTGTGAGATCTAGGATTTCGTCGAAACTCATTTTTGAAAGCTGTGTTTGTGATACTCCGATCGCGCGTGTTACGGGTTGTGTATGTCCTCATGAAGGATATAGGACGGCGACTCCCCTTGTTAATGCTAGTTAGCACCAGGGTCAACAGTGTGATACGAAGACGTCGGTCTTAATCAAGCTGTGCATGGAAACTATAAACTTCTTAGAGGGGGACAAAATCTGACTGCTATAGGACGCAAAAAATATACCAGGTATTTCTTAGAGGGAGATAAATTCTGACTGCTGTAAGACGAAAAACTATACCTGGTATATATGTAGCCTTACTACGGGCGAGGGGACGGCGGGACGGGGGGGGGGGTTGGGGTGTTGTAGGTAGTGTTTAGCTGTTATTACGTTTGTACTATTTTTACTGTGCCCGTTGGAGGGGAAATCAGCTTCGCAAATCGTCCGAGTTAGGATATGTTACCTTGATGTTAGTATACGGTGGTGGTCATGGGGTACAACTATGTCGTACCAGGTAGGTGTCGAGATCAGAGGCATCGAGGGCCAGGGTCGAGGTATCATATAACCCTACCACTGGATAGAGTTCTTGATCGGCCACGAAATATCTGCTTACGACTTCAAAGAGGTCGATGGAAAAGCGCAGATTATCAGACACAAAACACAACACGACAATCACAATGGTCTGATCCTATCATATACAGCAGTAGTAGTCTATTACCGTAGACTAATATCGTGAGGTATCTACCATCAGTCGCTTACTGCACCAGTAGGTTCAACTCTAAATGCAAAACAAGCCAAACTCCATCACACAACACTTAGTAAATACACGTCAGTAGCCGGTGTTGCCTTTGCTTGCCTAAACGTTTGCTATGGGAAGCTCACATTGGCTGGTAAGCTGTAGCCGCCGCTGTATGGTAGGGTACAAAAGCGTCGCCCCACGCCAAAAAAATCGTTGGCCTCTTAGTTGTTTTGTTATCGGTGCTGCTGTGCTGCCTGTAGACGTTGTTACTACCTGGTATTTGTTTTGCTATTTACTGTAGTTGAAGGAGATGCTTCGGATTGTCATTAGAACAAAGCTGTGAATGGGATGAGACAGAGAAACTTGAAAACATTGATTTGTCTAATATGAAACGAGGTACGTACAGTAGTAGTTATCGCCCTGGTGGTCAAAGTGGTTAACCTCGAAGACTACTATGGTTGGAGTCACGGGTTCGAATCTCGGTATGGAAATTTGTTTTTCTGAGACACCAACTGCCGAGAGCGCTTTATAGCATGGGTAAGCACAATTCGATGATCGACGAGGGAAGAAAGTGCTGGATTCTTCTCGCGATAAAAATGAAGGCGCGTCAACCAGTGTCCGTGCCGATGCCTCCTAGAGAGACGAGCTCCGTGGTCACAACTACAAGAGACAGAAATACTCACTGCAAATACAGCAAGGTGACGTGGCCATGCCATGCCAGCCGCAATAAATACGAGGGCGGAACATACGCAAGCCAGCACACAAGAATATATCAGCAAGGAAGAAAACAAGAATAAGATAGAAAAGAGAAAAATGGAAAGACAGACGGGAAATGGAACGCAGGAAGGAGAGAAGAGGTACTACTCTGAAAGAACAAAAAGCTGAGTGAAAACAAGACGAACATAAGCAAGTGCACAGTACAGGCGGCGCAGAACATTTTTTCCCTAACACCATGATGGGTTCCTACCCCGCCAGAGGTTATTTAGTGGTTGTATGATAGTCTATGAGTAAATACTATGGACCAGTCCATCGCGACATAATCTCCATAATCTACAATTGATTCTGTATCATGTAAACGCGGGCACCTGGGTACAGCAACAACCTCGGAACAACAAAACCAACCACCGTGCCAACACCCGAAAGGTCAAACGTCGGGCACGACAAGGCATCTCCTGTCGTACGCATGCATGTACCGCACGTTCAAATTTCATTATGAGCTGGACACAATAACTGATGAACGTGTTGGAAGAGAGTCCGACTACGGTGTTTCATCACATTTATTTACAGAGCACTTGACATGAAACGCAGATATGCTGAATACCGTTGGATGCAGATACGAGGACGCTATCATCGCGCCTGAGGCCTGACGCACGAGAAGGAAAATCCTCGCGGACTTTTGTCGTGAACGCAGCCGCTAAAGGATAGGTGGCGTTTCATTTATACAACTTAAATTTCTCAAGTTGCGATGGCGTTTCAGTTTATTTACCACGGTCGCCGCAATGGTCTAGGGGTTCAAATCACGGTATGGAGGTTATTATTTCTAGAGACATCTACTGCCGAGAGCGCTTTATAGCGTGGGTAAGCACAATTCAACGCGAGTCGACAAGGGAAGAAAGTGCTGAATTCTTCTCGCGATAAAAATTGAGGCGCATACCGTAGTGGGGAGGGGGGAGGGGGGAGAAGTGCCTGCTTAGTGACCCCGGGTCTGAGGTTCGTCTAGGGAGGGAGACGGAGAAA
>JAYJMJ010016612.1:0-22750 GCA_036873875.1 Laminaria ephemera | reverse complement strand
AAGAGCGTGTAGTCCGACAATTTACGCGGTATTTGCATTGTGGTGTCGCTGTCGCTCCACTGTACCACAATGCAAATCCCGCATAAATTTCGGCTAACGCCGGCGTTAGATTTTAATAGGGGTAAATCGTGAAGTCTGATATGTACCATGAGCAATATAGGTTCGAATGGGAACGTAAAGAGCAGCTGCAGTCGCAACTTAACGTGCACATAGCAGCACTCGTTATAGTTGGTGGAGCCATTGTTTCAATGGTCCATAATTACCCATATTCTAAAGCGCATGTTACTTCGCTATTTGTGGTCTTTTCTATATGTGCCGTAGCATCAGTGGCTATTTCATCGTTTTTTTGTTTCCTTTCTTTCTTTGGGCATAAATACGGAAAGGTCAGTAGGCCATCCAAGTACCAGACCTACTACACAGAGCTAAAAGAGTGGTATCAGGAGGAAGAACCTGAAGCAACTGAAGAAGAAATAGAATTAGATTACCAGCAGTTTTACCTTAAGCGTTTAGATGAAGCTATTGAGCAAAACTTCATCGTCAATGGGAAAAGAGCATCACATCTACATACCGCCACTATCTGGATTGGCTTGGCATTTCTAAGTACGGTGATCTGCTCAATTCCGTATACTTTACAAAGCATAAAAACTGAATGGCCCATTTACAATGTTAAGATTATAGAGTTTCCGCCACAGTCTCCGTCTCCTTAGAAATATGAGGTATCAAAAATGAATGATAAAAGTGAAGGAAAAGATAAAACGCCAATGCCTAAACCAAAACCTTTGCCGCCAATCAATGATCAGATAAAAGGTGAAAAAATTGTTCCACCTCCAAAGAACAAAAAGTAGTAAAACAATCTAACGAATAGGATAGATCGCCCCAAGCGGCGATCTTATCCAATGGTTATACAAGCCCGTTGTAGAAGTTACAGAAGAAGTAACGCTATAGGAAATTGATACGCGTAAACCAGCCTGCTGAACGGATGCGAAAGAAGATGAAGCTCAAACCCAAACTGTAAAAGACGAATGATGGCCATGTTAGAAGCCGGCTATGCGCCCATTTATCGAGTCTATTGACATAAAAACCAGACCCCCGCCCGCGGCGGTGCGATCCGTACTGTTTCCAGCGCAGATCGTGGGCACCACCGTGGCCGGGAACTGTCAGCCAGTAATCAGTTTATTAATATCCTCAAGCAAGGGTGACCCCCTGACTGCTTTGCGGCGCGGCAGACGGCGCTTTGCTCGCGATATATTGATTAGCCTCATCGGCTGCTGGCACGCAGGGCACACTACCGTCGCTGTGTTACTGTCATCGACACTCACCTCAGGCAGCACCACCTGCAACATCAGCTGAATCCGTTTCAAAAGTACGTGGCAGTTATGGTGCAGGAATCCATAACTGCGTGTACGCTGGAACCCTCTGGGGAGTACGTGCATGAGGATCTTCCAGAGGAACTGAGCCGCTGGCAGCTTGAGGCGTTGATACTGCTTCGTCGTCGAACACAAGTATTCGAACTCAACCATGCCATTGGCACAGGACAAGATCTTGTGCTCATTAACAACACCACGATATAAATACCGAGCCAGGTACTTCAGCGATTCTTCACCTCGCCCGGCCGGCTGGCAGTGAACGTTCCACTGCTCTGGCACACCAACGGGTAGTGAGAGATCAGTTTTATTGATTGCCTGTAAAAACCTCGCTCTATAGACCCGACCGAGTGCTTTGACATTAAACAGATACTTGCATTTGCAGCGTTGAAGTTAGACCTGCCGGACGTGTCGTTGGTATGGCATATTTTTTGCGATGAACACCTCTGGCCTCCGGGAGTATGCCAGCGCGATGCCTGCCGGGCTCTCTGTTTATAAATCTAAGGGCCTTGCCACTTTCAACACATACTCAGAGCCTAAGCGCCCTCTAGCCAATGCCAAACTCTGTGGAATCTCAGCCCGCCGGAACCTTTTGCCTGAATAAGCCAATGCGGCCCCGCTTTTGTCTCGCATTGGCGTTATTTGCTCTTGTACACATGAATCAACTCCGTGGCGCATGGCAGGATCCGCTAAACAGGCAGGAAATCATTAACGCGACAGCTATCGCCCTGAGTAATACCCCCGACGCGCAGCGGACTGACAGCGGCTCATACACATCAGCTGACCCACAAAAAAATATACGCTCATCACAGGCTCAAGACAGCATAACGCCGGCAGAGCTGCATCCCTTGGGCACACAAGTGCTATTGATAGAACTCAAGGAACAGAAAACACCGGCGACCCGCGCCGGTCGAGTGGCAGAGGTATTTATTTTCGATTACCAACAGGGTGTTGCCCGGCTGAGTTTGATCGATGTTGAACAGAATACGTTGATTCACCAGCAGGAACTTTCCTCCGTCCATCTTCCGCTATCCGATGCAGAAATCAGTTACAGCCAATCTCTGGTGTGGAATAACACAGAGATCAGACGTCAAATCGAACACGAAGCGATTGCAGCAAACCTGATATTGGCGGATAACGTTGACCAACCACCATCAGAACTACAGACAAGGGTATCGATCTGGGCGCCTGACAGCCTTGCACATTCAGGCGGTAGCAATTGTGCGTCTGAACGATGTGCTCTGATATCTATTTTTACTATCGATAATTACAATTTCTCGATTGAACCGGTGGTAAATTTGATGAACGGAAGGGTCTATACCGACCTCATCAAGTGAATAGATTTACTCTGCCTCTGATTTTGTTGTTGGCCTGCCTGTCAGAATTTGTTCAGGCCGCTGCATGCAATGCAAACCCTGAATTGCAAGCAAGCCCTGCCAGTGAACTGCATTACGCTGAGGCTACTCCCCTGCAGTTTGAATTTGATAGTGGTGCCCGGTGGCAATTGTGCTGGCACATTGATCAACAAGCAGGCTTAGCACTGACACGTGTTTTCTACGGCGCACCTGCAGAGCCACTTCGCCAGGTACTGGACGCTGCCTCACTCGGGCAGATCCTCTTTAAGTACGATGAAGACATGAACACCCGGCATTTACTGACTGAAACGGGCCTGGGTGCTGATCAATCGCTTATTCCTGATCAATCTCATTGCCAGAGCGGGGAATTGATTTCAGGCGCGAACGACCAACAAATATGCCGTCGAATCAGACAGATCAATCATATGACGAAAGTACGCCGTAACGATTCGATTAAACGACATGAGCTTTCTTTGCATGCCTGGTCACAGGTGGGAAACCTTCTGTTCCAACAAGTCTGGCGACTTAGTGAAGATGGCGAAATCAAACCATCGGTGGTGTTCTCCGGCACGATCAATCGATACACCAGTGACCCGCGGTTTGGTATTAAGCTTGATGATTCTAACCGATACGCTGCCAGCGCCACCCTATTGTATAACTGGCGGATTGATTTCAATATTAATGGTACCCCCACTAATGACAAGGTAGATGAAATCGAATTTTCACCTACCGATACGGACGCTGGCAAACGTGAAATCAATATTCAATATTTATCTACGGAGACCATGCGTACTACTGATCGGGAAAACTTTCGTGGATGGAGAATAAGCGATGCCGAACAGTCCAGCGGCGCGGGTAGCGGTACGACAGCAACCACACGAATTGGCTATTACCTTGATCCGCAAAGTGCCGGTTTTCGCAACGGCAGCCAACACCAACAGTGGCCACAATTTGATCTGTCACTCACGGCAAGGCACCCCTGTGAGAAGCTTGCCTCTGCGAACAAAAAAATTAGTACGGCGTGCAGCGATAGCCTTGACGACTACGTGAATCAGGAAAGCCTTGAGAATAGAGATATTGTTCTATGGTTTTCAGTCAGCCAGCACTTTACCCCACGCCTGGAAGACTATCCGGCAATCACTGCAACTGAGACAGGGTTTAAGCTTGTTCCATTTGACTGGTCAGCCTACTCGCCTTTTAGTCCCCCGCCCGACCCGCTGGCCGGTTCCGTAGATACAGAACGCTATTGATGAACACCGAACCGGAAATAGCAAAAATTGCCTATAGAGCAAACGCTCAAGGCACGTGCCAGTTGCCTGGAACCAGACCTTTTCTACTGTTGTTAATCTCTATTTTTTCCATTAGTTTTCTACTATGCGCTCCGGCGCTCCGTGCAAGTGAACTTGCGTGCCCTGTTGATAACCAGATATCCGTAGACTTTAAAAACGGCAGCGGCTGGGATCTGTGCTGGGAGTCAAAGCGTCGAGAGAATATTGTGCTGAGTGACATTCACTTTCGAAGCGCCGGGAATAGCACCACACGAGTGATCAGCACATTGCGTCTATCGCAGTTACACGTAACCTACGACGACAGCAACATTACCTATAACGATGTCACACAGTTTGGGCTGGGCGGGGGTTATGTCAGTACGCTTATCGACGCCGATTGTCCCAACGGGGAACTTATCGATATAAGTGGCAGACCGGGGTTGTGCAAAATGGTATCGAACGAAGACGATGCGTTTCGAACTTCAACTGAATCACAACAAGCACAAAGCCTGACGCTTTTTTCAATCTCGCAGGTGGGATCCTATTCATACCTGGTAACCTGGAAATTTTTAGACGATGGATCTATTGCCCCGTCAATCGGTGCCGCCGGTGCATTGCAACGGAGTTCAGACGAAGCAGAGTCTCTATTCGGGCGCGAGTTGGAAGGCGCACCGGGAAAGTCATGGCTTTCGCATACGCACAACTACTACTGGCGTATTGATTTTGATATCGGTGAAAACGCAAAAGATGATGTGGTCAGTGAAGTGTCTTACCCGTTAGATCAGTTCGGCAGGCGCACACGACAGGTTTTGCCCTTGCTGCAAGAGTCAGCACGTAAAATCGACCCGGACAACATGCTGGGTTGGACAATAACCAGCGGCGATCCCGATAGCTCAGTCAATCCCGGATATCTGATCGAACCCGTAAACTATGGTCATAAACTGGTTCGCCAGACAATCGAACCCTATACCGAGTTTGATCTATTCGTTACCAGACAAAGTGACTGTGAACGTTTTATCAGCGAGAACGCAAAGTTCCATCCCGACTGCGATGAGAACATTTTGCAGTTCATCAACAATGAGTCACTGGTTAATCAGGATATCGTCGTCTGGCACAGAATCTCTTTTCACCATGTGCCGCGCAATGAAGACAGAAACCATATGCACTCCCACTGGGATGGTTTTTTGATGCAGGCAAGAAACCTGTCCACCATCACGCCGGGGCACAGCGGCCGGGTTGATAATTTACCGCCTGACAGCTTAGTACTCTCTGATCAGCAGCATGCCGTTGGTGAGGAAGTCTTGATCAGTCTGAAGTCGAGCGATCCTGATGGCGACCGTTTAAGTTACCGTGCAAGCGGATTGCCTGAAGGCATTAGCATTAGTGAGTCCGGTGTAATAGCAGGGACATCTACACAAGGGGGACAGCACAGTGTAAAGGTCACAGTGAGTGATTCAACCTATACCTCCAGCGTCAGTTTCAATTGGCAGATCGGTCCGGAGAATCCCGTGTCCGGCGGGACTGGCGCTACTGGATGGATTTTCCTGTGGTTACTATCGCTTGCCGTTCGGGGGAGTCGCTATCATCGCTCACCCGGAAGTGAATTGCATTAGATACGGGCTGGCGTAAGCCCCCGGCACTGGTGGGTACGCAAGGCTGTAAAACAGGGTAAACCCCCTGCCCGGTTTGTTCAGAGATCTCGGCACTAGTCGCTGTATTTCCAAAGAACTGGCTCTTATTACCAAGCCCATGAAACTGAAAAAAATCACTAATCGATTGATTTGTAGTTTTTTTTGCTTTAACGGACAAGCCAGTTGTGTCTTATCAGCCACTATTGCACGAACAGGTTTATCCATGAATAAATTCCGCAGTACATTGTCGATTCAGGGGGTTCTGGCAGCAGGTCTCCTGATACCAATGACATCCTTTGCGCAAGAACTCGTGAAAGATGATCTTATAACAGGCTCAAATCAATCTACACCCTGGCAGGTCTGTGACACAGATTCGCCGGCAATAGATGTCACCACCCTGAACGCAGGTGGGTGCGCCTACCGAACGACGCCGGTCAAGAGTGGCATCACATTCAGCATGAGTTGCGGTGTAACAGTCGCAAAATATGCCAGTATCACTCTGGCTTTTCTCGACGCCGACGACAAGACCCTCGCCACGAAAACGACCGAAGTGACAGAACATGTCTCTGGTGCATACTCTGTAACGCTGGAATCACCACCTTCTACTGTGACCGCGGCCATTGGTATTTATGGTGAGCCGGGTTCCGGATTTCAGGACTGTGTACTGATCGATGCTACTCCGGCACCAGCACCAACGAAAGGATCAATAACCGGTATCACCTGGTTTGATGAGACACCTAATTCTATCCTTGATAGTCACGAAAGCCAGATCGCCGGTTCTTCGGTAACACTTTATGTCAACGGGGCGGTGCTTCGCCAGACCCATACCGATGTAGAAGGTAACTATTATATAGGCCATCTTGATGTAGACGCGTGCTACAACATCGTTTTCGGTCCGGCTGATAACACACTGAAACTAGGCCCTGCCGAGTTCGATAACGATGCGCTTGTAGATGGACGTACTGCTGATATTTGCCTGACAGATGCAGAACCCGATATCAGAGGCATCGACGCAGCATTCGTTTCTGTGCAACCAGTACTGCCACCAGCCGATTATGCCTTATGTGGTGTGTCCTGGCTGGACGACAACGAGAACGGCGTATTCGATGGTACCGATTCAACCATGGCCAACGTACACGTAGAATTGTTTGATAGCAGCAAAATGCTAATCGGCGCCGGTATCACCGATGCACACGGTAACTATGCGTTTAACATGCTTACCGAAGGTGAGTATCAGGTGCAATTCAAGACACCAGACGGACACGAAACTACAACTTCAGCAGGTATGTTGCAGTCAGGTTCAAGCTATGTGAATTCCGATGGCTGGACAGCATTGCTAAACGTACCGGCAGATAAAAATACAACTGCTAACTCTGCTTGTACTGTTCAGCATGTCAATGCCGGCTATATCAAACTACCGGTGGCTCTTGACCCGACCGTTGCCAGTGACGACACCGTTACATTCGATGTCGGTGTAGATTTCGAGATAGACTTTCTAGCGAACGATCTTCCTTGCGATGGTGCTGTTCATAATGTTGACTTACTCGGTCACAATATCCCGGGCAAAGTCGGTTACGATCCGCAGCTGCAACGCTTTGTTGTCAGTGATACAACCGCATTTGGTCACTATTCAATCGAGTATGGACTTCGCGGGGCATGTGGCTCGTATGATACGGCGACTGTGCTTGTCGAATTACTGGAAGTGGTTCCACCGGTACCAGACACCGCACCCGATGCACCGATTTGTCGTGTAGAGACCGGTGGCAGCAAAACAATCGGCGGTGTCGATGTGTTTAACCCGGATCAGAATGGCTTCACACCAAACTATAATTTCTATGACCGCGACGGCAAGCTGGTAATTACCGTTGACTCAACGGATTATACTCACAAGTACCTGATCGGCAACGACGCTAACCAATGGGAAGGCCCATTTATAGGCAACTGGGAGATCGAATGGAATGGCACTAACTACGGTTACAACCAGGTGTCGATCTACTACGTGGCAGCTGTACGCAACAACGAAGTATCAGAGCTAACTGAATGTATGCGCTCGCTGGTTTCACCTATCGCCATTGATCTGTGTAACCACGGTCGCATCCAACGTATACCGGGTGACTTTACAGTTGATCTTGACGGAGATGGCGTTAAAGAGTCCCTGAGTCAATGGTTCGCACCGTCAGCTGGCATTCTGGTCACAGGAAACGTAAGTGGCGAAATAACAGGTAAGCACATGTTTGGTAATGTACCTGGTGTTTACGCCGATGGCTTCGCTGAGCTAGCGACACTCGATGCAGATCAGAACGGGCAACTGACCGGCGCGGAGCTCTCTGGACTGGCGATCTGGACTGATCTGAACAGCAACACCGTGGTTGATGATGGTGAACTGTCAGGCCTTGATGTTCACAACATCGTAGCGCTTGCAGTCACTCACTACAAATACATGGCGCGAGCCACGAAAGCAGATGGCAGATCCCTGTTGATGGAAGACGTCTGGTTACCTGTAGCCCACATGACTGCACAGTTAAAGTAGTCACTGTAGATCAAAAAATAAGGCGGGCGGTTTCGCCCGCCCTCAATCACAAATTTTACTTAGGTTTCAGATATGAATAATAACTTAACCAGAAAGATACCGGCGATAGCTATCGCCGGTATCTTCGTTATGCTGAGCGCTTGCGACAGCGGTAATAATACGGTGGCTAATACCACTGGTACGACTAATACCACTGGCACCGCTAATAACTCTGGCACTGCTGACAACTCAGGCACCACTAACCCGATTGACGAGACCGGCACAAACGCCAATTCGGTGATTGTTGCAAACGACTTTACGTTCCCCGAGGTTTCAGAAGCCAACGGTGCTGTAAACGTTTCAAAACCAGCCGGTCCCAAGCCAGTATTTTCGGCACGTCGGGTACTATCCAACGGGACTGGCAACAGCATTGCGTTTGGCGACCCCGTCGTCTTGAAATACAAAATGTATAGTTGGTCAAGCGGTGCGATGGTAGAGTCCACCGACACCCTTGATGAGCCAATCACAGTACGTGCCGGTGTGACCGACGGTATTCCCGAGTACCTGAGCAAATCACTACTGGGAAGAAACATCGGTGATAAACTTCAGATCGTGTTTGAAAGTGGCATGGATGATCTACCGGAATATCTTGACCAGTCCGATGCATACGTCATTGTATTAGATCTTATCTAAGATCAGTCGCACCACTATATTCCACCATCTACTTAAGATGGTGGAATTTAATTTTTTCAGCAACTGCAGTTTGATCTGGATTACGTAGCGCTTACGGAAACGACAGTAGCCACTCCCCGTGGCAGAGACTTCACCGATTTACTGCACTGTTATATTCTACTCCACGGCGGCGTAAGCAACACTTATCAGTACCAGGTAATTTCATTGTACTTATCTTAGTTGGCGTCATACACCTGCGGAAAGTCACCAGGGTGCTTGGACCAGAGCAACGTACTACCCTGTACGGTATCGCGTTTGATGAGTCTAACCCTTGAATTCTTGATGCGGCACCGGGCGGCGTGACTGGGAATGCCGGGTGCATTTTTTGTTTTCTCTGCGTTTAAGCCAGCGCCTCAACCTGTGGCCTTCGTTGCAGGGTTCGTCAGTATATTTTCATTTCTTGCAATAGGGTATTGGGTCGGTGGCTATAACGAATCAATCCGCAAAGTGATTATTGCCGATGCATGGCAGTAGTACCCTGCCTGGTTTCAGCAGGTGTTATCTTTTCATTAGACGTAATAGCAAAGAGTAATAACAAAGGAACACTGCACCAAATAGAACTTTTAACTCCATCTATATGCGATCTCTGACGATGTTTTTTTGAGCGTTACCGTTACCGTTTTCGGGCACGTCTCAATGGTGCGGTTCGTTCGAACCTCACCGGCACCCTACTTTCACACCGTGCAATATTACAGAACGAAGTTTTGCCGCTATTGATCACTCGGCGTTTGATCAGTTTTGGGATTGATCGTGGAGGCGGAGAGCTGCATGATGGATGGCGTGAAGTGCGCTGTCATACAGGCATGCCTGTATGGTGCGAGCGGTCAGGTCGCTCAATTTCAGAATGCCGAGCACTCGAAGGGCTGCATAGCTGCATAGCTGCATAGCTGCATAGCTGCATAGCTGCATAGACAATGTTTCGATTACTTTTGCTGTTTAAAAAGTGACACCGCCAGAAAGGCACATCTAATACACAATACGAAATACGAAATACGAAATACGAAATACGAAATACGAAATACGAAATACGAAATACGAAATACGAAATACGAAATAATATCGTACAAACAAAAAAACTACACCGCCATTACAGGCGGTGCAGTTAACCCGGTCTTACTCAGCAACTGGTGCTTCAGCTTCATCACCACCGTGATGACCTTTACCCCAGCGACGATGCTTACCGTGACGTCGTCCTTCAAACTTACTGCCAAGTTCCTGCAGCTTCACTAACTGCTCATCATTAAGGATCTCGGCTACCTGCAGCTTTATGTCTGCCGCTTGCAACACCATTTGACGTGTTTTTTCAGCTTGTTCATCAGCCAGTTGAATCATTCTGGTTTGATAGTCTGCACCGATAGTGTCAAACGTCATCATCTCCTTGCGCAGTTCTTTCATCATGGTTCTGCCTTCAAGCATTAGCGGTCCGGCATCAGCGCTTAGCTGTTGCAGTTGTGTTTTTTGCTCATCAGTCAGATCAAGCTTGCCGCCGAGTCGTTCGATCATTTTTTCGGCGCGATGACCACCGTGGTTGGCATCACCCTTTTTGTGACCGGCAAACGCCATCACACTGAGGGAACCAACAAGTAGCGCGGTGATCACACCAACAGTCGCGAAAATAGTCTTCATGTTTTTTGCCTTTTTAGTTATTTGCCTGAGACTTAAGTTTACGGCCACCCGGTGATTTTTTCCGTCAGCTTCCCGTAAAGGCATCGTAAAACCCGTCTAAAGCTCGCGTTATTCATGGGTTTTCACCCTTCGATTTGGTCAATAGAAGGAAAGTAAGGGGCCAAAAGCAGGCCGCTCGAACAAGCGGGAAACGCGGCCCGCCACTCGCCGGGACTTAACAATTAAGAAGTTCAGCGATAATTAAATCTGATACTGAATAAACACAACCTGTGGTTTTAATGAAAGAATTCAAAAAGAGTATTTGAATCTATTCACATAGATTGTTCGCTATATCTATTCGTTGCCTTTTAAATAAGGCTGGCTAGGCAAGGTTTCCGGATGTCAGGGGCAAGACGATATCCACTTGCAAACCGCCCTCGCTGTGGTTAATCGCACTGATCGAGCCACCATGGGCCATCACAATCGTGCGGGATATCGCCAACCCTACGCCATGCCCGCCACTACCTGTATCTCTTGAATCATCTTCACGATAGAACGCATCAAATAATTTGGGCAGGTTTGCCGCCAGTACTCCCGGGCCATGATCACGAATGCATATTTGCACCGAGCCGGTGCCACCGGACAAATTGTCTGAAGGTACTAGAAGCTCAGCATCGACTTCTACCTGACTATCTTCCGGTGTGTAACGCATGGCATTTCTGATCACATTTTCTATTGCACTTTGCAGTTGTGATTTATCTGCCTCGATGCTTATTGCCGCCGGCACCTGCACGACCAGCTTTTTATTTTTGCCGGAAAATTCATATTCGGCATCAGTGGCAATATCATTGATTAAACCACGTAGCACAAAGGTTTCTTTACTCAAGTGATCTGCACCACTTTCAATTCTCGACAGCGCCAGAACTTGTCCGATCAGGGTATCAAGCCTTTCTATCTCGGTATGCAGGCGGGCATGCGGCCCCTCTGCGCCACTGGAACTATCTTCTGCTATCGCTACCGCCACTTGCATACGCGCCAACGGGGTTCGTAGCTCGTGAGAGATATCCCGTAACAGTCGGCGCTGTGATTCAAGCTGTGCTTTTAAACGTTCAGCCATCACATTAAATTCACGCCCGACTTCCCCCACAACATCCTGACGTGCGGCCTCACGGCGAGGCACACGGGCATCATGATCGCCACTGGCAAATCGGCGCACCACTGATTGCAATTTACGCAATGGATGAGTGATGTAGGCAGCCAGGAACATGCTGGTGGCGGCGATCGCAATCAGAAACAGGGGGAATAAAAATGGCGGGCGGTTATGACGCCGCGGATTATATCTAGCGATAAAATGGTATTTGTCCCCGGCGCGGGATTCTATCTCAATACCTTTCACTGCCAGAAATTTGAATCCTTTTCGGGTGGTGCTTTCCCAGGGGTATTCTGATAATTCTGGGACCGGCTCCATTGCAACATACCCTTCGGGCAACAACCGCTTGTTCTCATCTAGAAGAAAATGTACGGCGTTCCGTCGATTACGGCTTCGTTGATAAAAAGCTTCCAGCTCATCATTTTCGTAAGCTTCAATGGCACGTTGCGCGGTATTTTCTATCGAGTAGCGGGCACGGTCATCCGTGTCGTGGTAAAGACTGGCGATGAGCAAGCCAAACGCAAACACCCCCGCATTTACAATCCAGAATAAGAAAAATATTTTCCAAAAAAGACGATGCATATCAGTTAAGTACCGTGCGTCCGCTATCAGCTACAGCGAAGCCAGCATGTAACCGATACCACGTACTGTTTTGATTCTCTGTTCATTGTTCGCATCTTTACCAAGCTTTTTACGTAGATTACTGATGTGCATATCGACACTGCGATCATACAACTCAAGCTTTCGGGAAAGCCCTTTCTCGGTGAGTTCTTCTTTACTGATGACCACACCGGGCCGACGCACCAGCGCCTCGAGCATATTGAATTCCGCCGCCGTTAGAACAAGCTCATCGTCGCCAACCCTGGCGCTGCGATCACCGGTGCTGACGACTATGTTGTCGTAAGACAGGGATTCCGGCTCAACCGGTGTGGCGGATAGCTCCACACGCCGCAGAATGGCCTTAATACGGGCAAGCAGTTCGCGCGGGTTGCAGGGCTTGGGCAGGTAGTCATCGGCCCCCATTTCGAGCCCGACGATTCGATCGATATCTTCACCGCGAGCGGTTAGCATGATAATCGGCACCTGGCTGGTCTTGCGAATTTCCCGCAAGGCTTCGAACCCATCCATCACGGGCATCATGACATCCAGTACCACCAGATCGGTCGCTTCCCCGGCAATATGGTCGACCGCCTTCTGGCCGTCAAAAACCTGGGCGACCTGCAGTTGCTGGTTAGTAAGAAATTCTGTGAGCAGGTCTGAAAGTACCTGATCGTCATCTGCAAGCAGGATGCGTGTCATCGCGATGCCCCTGAGCGTGGTTTATACATGGGAAATATGGACGGTTGATTTAAACCGACCCTTTGCGCTTAAGCAAGCCTATCGCCAATCCAT
Organism: Laminaria ephemera; assembly: GCA_036873875.1. NCBI lineage: Eukaryota > Phaeophyceae > Laminariales > Laminariaceae > Laminaria > Laminaria ephemera. The sequence goes on along the minus strand of JAYJMJ010016612.1, from coordinate 9,744 downwards.
CCTGCGCCCCAGCCACTTTACGGCCCGTTTACAAAGGCATGGAAAGCAAACTCACAACCGATTAGAATTGAGCGGATAGCAACACCCGTTGATACCCATTCCGCTTCATCACTAGAACATCGGATTTAATGCCTACTTTTTCCCCCGGACAACGCTGGATCAGCGACACCGAGACCGATCTGGGTCTTGGAACCATCCTGAAGACTGAACACCGCCTCATCACAATCGTCTACATGGCCAGCGGAGAAATTCGCACCTACTCTGCTGAAACCGCCCCGCTCACCCGTGTTATTTTCGGCGCAGGTGATCGCATTAAAAGCGCTGATAATCGCGAAATCATTGTCACCGATACAGAAGAAGTGGATGGCCTGGTGGTCTACTACGGGACAGCCGAAGATGGTTCGGAAGTCACCCTCAGTGAGACCCAGCTCGATAATTTTACCCAGTTCAACCGGCCTTCAGACAAATTGCTGAACGGCCAGTTCGACCGCGACCGCCGCTACTATATTCGACTGCAAACCAGAGAAATGCAGCAGCAGCTGGTCAGATCACAGGTCTACGGCCTGTGCGGTGCCCGCGCAGAGCTTATTCCTCATCAGCTATACATCGCCAATGAGGTGGCCAATCGCCTTAATCCGCGTGTGCTTCTGGCTGACGAAGTGGGCCTGGGGAAAACCATCGAAGCGGGGCTGATCCTGCACCAGCAACTGACCCGCGGCACCATCAGTCGCGTTCTGGTGATTGTGCCCGAGCCTCTGTTGCACCAATGGCTGGTAGAAATGCGGCGTCGATTCAATTTGCGCTTTAGCATCATGGATCAAACCATGTACGAAGAATCTCTGGAATCTGCCACGGAAGGTAATCCGTTCCTGGATCGGCAGCTGGTGCTCACCACCCTGCCGTTCCTGTTGTCTGACGCCAATATTCGTAACGACGCAGTGGCAGCCGGTTGGGACACCCTGATTGTTGATGAAGCGCATCACCTGGAATCATCTGAATCAACCACGGAAGATTCGCCGTATGGCTGTGTCGCAGAACTGGCCGCACGTATTCCCTCGCTACTGCTATTGACTGCCACCCCGGAACAGCTGGGCAATGAAGGCCATTTCGCACGGCTGCAATTGCTTGATCCGCATCGTTTTCCGTCGCTGGATCAGTTTCGCGACGAAGAATCCAACTACCGCACCATGGCCGATATCGCCACTTCGCTACTGGCAGACAAGCCGCTGGAAGAGCCACTACAACAACACCTTGATTCATTGCAGGTGACCGCAGAGTCAAACACCGGCATCGTGAACGAATTACTTGACCTGCACGGCACTGGCCGGGTCATGTTTCGCAATACCCGAAGTGCCGTCAGCGGATTCCCGGAACGACTTCATGAACCCTACGCGTTAAAGTCCGGCACCATCGCCGAGTGGCTGGGCGATAAGCTGTCCGAGCTTGCACCGGATAAAGTGCTGTTGATATGCAAGAGTGTCAAACGCGTTGAAACACTGAAAGAACAGCTGCGCACCCAGTTCGGCATTCATGCCGCTGTCTTCCACGAAGACATGTCGATTGTTGAACGTGACAGCGCTGCAGAATTTTTTGCCGACGAAGAAACCGGCAGCCAGATTTTGCTGTGCTCTGAAATTGGCAGTGAAGGCCGCAACTTTCAATTTCTGCATCACCTGATTCTGGTCGACCTGCCCGATAACGCCGACTTGCTGGAGCAACGCATTGGCCGACTGGATCGAATCGGGCAAACACAAACCATCAAAATACTGGTGCCATTCCTTAAAGACACAGCAGACGCTTTCTTACAACGCTGGTACCACGAAGGGCTAAACGCTTTTGAACAAACCTGCCAGATTGGCGAACAGGTTCGTGATGCACTGAACGATCAATTTCAACAAGCAATTAACAGTGAACTCTCTGCCACCGAGCTCAATCAACTCATCGACGATGCAACACAACTGGCAGACAAAAAACGCGAGCAAATAGAACAGGGCCGTGATCGGCTGCTGGAACTCAGCTCTCACCGCGAAGCGGTTTCTACCCCGGTCATAGAAGAGATCGTCTCATACGATACCGATAACACCTTAAAAAAATACATGGATCAGGCGCTTGATAACCTGGGCGTGGAAATCGAAGATCAATCAGCACATACCTATATTTTCAGGCCCGGTGAGCACCTGGCGGTCAGTGAGTTTCCGGGACTACCGGAAGAAGGCACCACCGCCACCTTCAGACGCCACGTAGCACTGGCCCGTGAAGATGTGCAGTTTTTATCATGGGAACACCCGCTGGTTGAAACAGCGATGGATCAGATTATCTCTGGAGGGTTTGGTCAGGTGCTGGTGGGCGCTATGCAGGACGAATCATTGGTGCGCGGCAGTGTTCTACTGGAAGCCCACTATGTGTTCGACTGCCCTGCTCCAAAACAACTGGCGGTCGAACAGTTTATGAATGGCGAGCTACTGCGGGTTGTATTAAATGAAGCTTGCGAAGACTTAAGCACAGACTTCTCCAGAGATGATCTTGATCAAGCCTTCCATACCATCAAAAAACCACTGGCCAAACAGTTGGTCGGTGTGAAGCGACCGCAACTACAGGCGCAACTGCTTAAGGCAGAAGAAATCGCGAACAACGCGGTGGGCGCATTGCGAAAGCAGGCCTCTAATAACGCTAAACAAATTCTGGGCGGTGAATTAGAGCGTCTAAAGCAACTCTCACTCAGAAACAAATCAGTGCGTGCTGATGAAATTGAAGGCTTGCAGAATCGCCTTGATGAAACACAGCGTGCGTTATCACAACTGAGATGTGTACTTGATCTGGTCCGTGTGTTCGGCATTGCCTGACACACGGCAACGATAGGCATAAAAGTTTCAACGCAGATGCATCTGGATATTCAACTATGAAAATTGTCTCCTTTAACGTGAACAGCCTGCGCCTCAGATTCCATCAGTTAGAAGCGCTGATTGATAAACACTCACCAGAGATTATCGGCCTACAGGAAACCAAAGTGCCGGACATTGATTTTCCTATCGAACAAATTTGCGATATGGGATATCACGTCGAGTTTCATGGCCAGAAGACTCACTACGGCGTTGCACTGATGTCGCGCTATCCTTTTAAGTCTGTCACCAAAGGGTTACCGGGCGATACAGAAGATTCACAACGCCGCTTGATAAGCGGTACGTTTGAAACCAAAGATGGCAATGAACTGACCGTGATGAACGGCTATTTTCCCAATGGCGAAAAGCGTGATCACCCAACCAAGTTTCCCGATAAAGAAAAATTCTATGCCGGACTGACTCAGTGGGTAAACAGCGACTATAAAGCAGAAGATGCGTTGGCTATTATTGGTGATTTTAATATCGCACCGGTCGATGAAGACATCGGTATCAGCGAAAAAAGTGTTAAAGCCTGGCTCAGTAAAGGCCACGTCAGCTTTTTACCAGAAGAAAGAGAATGGTTTGAAAAACTGCGCAGCTTCGGGCTTGACGATACTTATCGCGTAAAGTACCCGGACTCCAGTGAATTTCTTAGCTGGTTTGACTACCGCACCCGTGGCTTCGAAAGAACCCCCAAGAGCGGTTTACGTATCGATCATCTCATGACGACCAAACCACTTACCGATGTGCTGGTCGACAGCGGCATGGACTACGATGTCCGCGGCATGGAAAAGCCGTCGGATCACGCCCCGGTATGGAGCGAATTTAACTTTTGATCATCAGTCGTTAGCCCGACTCAATTCCGGGCTAACGACAGCAGCACCCTTGTGCTACTGAGCTTTCTTCTTTTTATCGTCATCACCATCAGGGATTAGCGCACCTGCGGTCGCAGTTACTCCCTTAACGGCCACCTTGGTCACACCGATCGCAGTGCTGGCAGCTGCATCGACAACAGCGATTGCAGTACAACCACCCATCAGCGGTACACAGATCAATAGCAAACCCAGTGCAATTGTTTTTTTCATTTTCGAGCTCCGGCTAAACAGCGAATTCATTCGCTCCACGGAGAGTGAACGTCATCCAGCCTGAAACCTTAAATCAGCGAAACCAAAACGCTGAAGCACTGACATCACACGTAGTACAATAAGAACCTCGTCTATCCGGTTCAAAACCATGAACAAAACGTTGCTGCATGCCGACGTACAAAGCGCCCTCGATTCCCTGTCTATCAATTACAAAGCGGTGGCCTGTGACCCGGCACTCGCCGATACGGCTGACTTCTGTAAGGAGTATGGTTTTCAACCAGAACAGTCAGCCAATGCGCTGGTTGTGGGCTCGACCAAGGGTGATCCGGTATTCGCATGCTGCGTTGTATTGGCAAATTGCCGGCTGGATGTGAATAAAACCGTGCGAAAGAAGCTGGGCGCACGGCGTGTATCCTTCGCAAATCCAGAGGTCACCAAAGAGCTGACGGGCATGGAGCTTGGTGGTGTAACACCGGTGGCACTCCCCGAAACTTTGCCGCTGTGGATAGACAGCCGGGTCATGGAGTGTGCCGAGATTATTCTGGGGGGCGGAAATCGATCATCAAAACTACTGCTGCCACCCGCCGAGATGTTAAAGCTGCCAAACGCCGAAGTGGTGGAAGGACTGGCCAACCTGATCCCCAGTGACCCAGTGTAGATCTTAATAAAAAACCAGTCATTTCCGCTGCCCCGTTATTAACTCACGCGGGTAGAAAACTTGCCGGTTGCAGAAGTTACCTTAATGACTTCACCGGTCTCCAGGTACTCGGGCACCTGAATCACCAGACCGGTGGTAAGCGTGGCAGGTTTGGTTCTGCCGGTGGCACTTGCCCCTTTTATAGCGGGGTCAGTCTGGGTGATTTCAAGGTCTACAAATTGTGGTAGTTCGATGCCTGCTATTTCGCCATCCAGCAACAAGGCATAGATTCCTTCCAGCCCTTCGATCAGGTAGTCTTGCTGCTCTTCAAGGTCGGTACCATTAAGACTGTACTGGCTGTAGTCTTCCATGTTCATGAAATTAAAGTGTTCGCCATCCCGATACGAATACTGCACGGCCACACGCTGACAATCCGCGTCTCGAAGGAAGTCTTCCCCCTTGTAGGACTCATCGCGCTTTTGTTTGGTTTTAACATGGAAAAAGCGAACTTTATACAGCGTGGATGCGCCACGGGATGAAGGGCTTTTTGCTTCAACCTGTTTCACAGACCAGGGCTCGCCGTCTATTTCAACGACCTGGCCTTTTTTCAGTTCACTTGCTTTTGGCATGGGATGCTCATCAATCACTTATTCGATGAGCTTAATGATAAACGATATCGCGACCTGCTGTGGCGATGTCGGCTGAAATTCAGCCCTCTTGCGAATCGCTGACAGGGTGATAATCAGAACTCGCCATGGCGCCGATCAGCGTAAAAGAAAACAGCTCTACGCTCGGTCGCCACTTCACAATAGCAGAGCTCGCACCGGTGGTGATATAAGCCGATTTCCGGATGGAATCTATCGCAATATTGGAACTACTGATTCTGCGTTTCACATAGGCTTTCAACCACTGCGGCGCGTGACCCGTGTGCAGAAAATCGATGAACAACTCTTGCAAAACAATTTCTTCAGCCTGATAGCCATGGCAGTCATAAAATGCCAGCCCGAATAATTCAAACTCGGTGGTTCCGGCGGTTGACGCCAAAACATTCAGCTCTTCGGAATCCCGACTGGTGTCACTCTCAATCAAGGCTTAATCTCTCGTGGTATTCTTTTTCTTCACTATGTTAGCCTCAGCAAGAGGCATGCACAGCCGCCCTTCGATATCTCGATCCATCGGCGGTGGTGAGAGTTTCTTGACTGTTTGTGAGTCGGTCGTCTGTATTTGCGCCCGGATATTCTGTCCGATACACTGATTTTTCTGCGCCTTACGCAGCAAATAAGCCAGTTTTTCGGATTCAGGAGCTTCTAATGACTTCTAAACGCACCGGCAGACCCTGGATGTCCGCAGAGGAATACGGGCGCTCTCTAACCGGCTTAACGATCAATTTGCTGGTTACCTCTGTGACGGATTCAGTCGCTTTTGCAACGCAGGTACTGGGGGCGGAATCAGTTTACGATGATCCTGATTTCGCGGTCATGAAAGCCCATGGTGTTGAGTGGATGCTGCACGCTGATCATACCTATGACCGCCACCCGATGACCGGCATTCTGAACTCTGCAGAAGTTCGCGGTTGTGGCGTTGAGTTACGCCTGCACGGGTGTGACCCGGACACCGCCTGTACAAACGCCAGTGCACACGGATATCACGTACTGGAAGCACCCGTTGATAAACCCCACGGTGTTCGTGAAGCGTTTATCGTGGCACCCGATGGTTATGTGTGGGTCGTGGATGTGCCGTCCGCTTAAACGTTTCCGCGGGCAAGGTTATCAATGATAGGACAATCCGGCAGATCATTACCGGAACAACCATCAGCCAGGGTTTTTAAGCTATCACGCAGGCCTTTGAGCTCACCGATTTTAATTTCGATCGCGTTTATTTTATCGAGCGCTATTGCTTTAACACTGGCACTGGCGCGTTCTTTATCTTCGTACAAAGATAACAACTGTCTGCACTCTTCAATGCTAAAACCCAACGCACGGGCTCTTTGCAGAAACTGCAAACGCTCTACTTCAGCACTTGTGTAGTTTCTATACCCGTTTGCACTTCGCGCGGGTGTGACCAGGCCAATATCTTCATAGTAGCGAATTGTCTTGGCAGACAAACCGGTATCAATTGCAACTGAACCAATATTCATCGTTTTAGCATCGCCTCATTTTTACACTAGTGACAGGCTTTACCCAACGCCTTCAAGCGCCAGTAGTTATAAGGCAATGGCGCAAGAAACCCCGCCAGTAACATCAAGGGGACCACCCACAGCGTTAGTCGGGCCCCTCCGGTAAATACGACATCAGTAACATTCATTGCTATTTCCATCGCAATCATGCTGATCAATGACATGCCGCATGCGGTTCGAAATGCAAGCCGCAAGTCCATTTGACGCGACAGAATCCAGGTCTCCAGCATTATCGATGTCAGCAACCCGTTGATAATGGCCAGTGTCATGATGGCGAGGGTCGGCCAGGGGATACCGGTTAGCTGAAAAAACAGAATGGTGCCAAAATCGCCGATTGAACAGCCGAGCAGGCACCACAAGGTATTCACCGACGCGCGTTTCCAGGTGTGCCGGCAATCCCAGCTCACCGAGCCTGTGGGGGTTAATGTTTGCATGGAGTCCAGCCAGTTAATAAAACATTGCCTATGTATATGGCCTCCAGTCACTGGAAGGTCAAGAGGTCACATTAAACAAAGCAATACGAGCACAAGAGTCGCGCTGACGGGGTTTAAAAAGCTGGCGTTGAACCGCTGTTGGTCAGACTACTGCAGCGGGAAAAACACACCATCACTCCAGACACCGGGGTTGGCATCATGTTCGGTGATGAGCTCTGCCAGCTGGTAATAGACGGCTCGTGATAACAGGCCCGGCAAATCCCCCCGCACAATCACATAGGGAAGCGACTGCCCGGCATGCTCCGCCATCCACAGCCTGTGATCTGCCCCGGCCGTAAATACATTACCCACGTTATCGGTAAATTCCAGACTCTGATTTTCTGCCACACCTGAAACATTCATCAGTTGCACGATAAACGGAACGTTTTCAACTTCGATGGCCAGCTTCTCATGCGGTGTGACTAAATAGTAGTGGTCACCGTCTTTGCGAAGAATGGTTGAAAAAAGAGCCACCATTCTGGCCCGCTCGATGGCGCTGCCGTTGTAGTGCCACACCCCGCGATTATCGATTCGCATATCAATGGCCCGCTCACTCGAAGGTGCCCATTGTGCGACCGGTGGCAGATCACGATTCGAGAATTGCGCTACCAGTGCCTGCAGATCCATTTTTTCACCAGCCATTTATAAACCCGCTCATCATTATGTTTTTGCCTCACCCGTTACGCGCTGCCCGGCCGGAGAGTTCACTCGCAGAATACCAAATCATCAAATAACGGTTGCCGATCGCTTACCTGCCAAACCACAGTGGATTGGTAAGACAACTGACAGCGCCATTATAGGCACCGGGCGACTCATCCAGTACACTAGCATTTTGCACAACCGCACGCTTCAAGGAACCACAGTGAAGTACGAAAAACTCGAATTCGAAGTCAAAGATAACATCGCCTGGATCACGATCAATCGGGCCTCTGCCTTCAACGCACTTGATCTCAGGGCAATGCAGGAACTCCTGGATATTGCCAACCGCTGTGGCAGTGAAAAAGGTATTCGTGCTGCGGTACTGACCGGCAGTGGCGATAAGGCATTTTGCGCCGGTGGTGATGTTGCTGATTTTGCCGAAAACTCAGACAGAGTCACCATGCTACTTAAAGAAATGACGACTTGCATGCATATGGCGGTATCCCGTTTCGCACGCATGGATGCACCATTGATTGCTCGAATCAACGGCGTCGCAGCCGGTGCCGGCTTGAGCCTGGCAGCTTGCTGCGATCTGGCCATTTGCACGAATACCAGTAAATTCACCAGCGCATATACCGCAATAGGTTTAACACCGGATGGCAGTTCAAGCTACTTTCTATCCAGAATCATCGGCACACGCCGGGCGATGGAACTGTATCTAACCAACCGCACCTTAAGCGCACAGGAAGCACTGGACTGGGGATTGGTAAATCAGGTGGTGGATGTCGCCGAACTTGATAACGCTGTAAACACGCTGGCCACGAAACTTGCCAACGGCCCTACTCGTGCGCATGGTGGGGTTAAAAAGTTACTGCAAATGGCACTTAACGACTCACTGGAATCTCAAATGGAAAGAGAGACTCGTTGCATTGTTGAAATGAGCACCACGCAAGACGGTATGGAGGGTGTTAAAGCGTTTAGTGAAAAACGCAAACCGGAATTTAAAGGTTGCTGAGCACTGTCAGGTCAGAAATCCAATACTGTAATTTTACAATAGTATTACTTGCGGTTTGGCTGAGTGCTGCACCAGCTCTCGCCATCGCAGAAATCACCATTGATGAATCATTCAGCTATTACGATATCAATGGCAAGACCATCAATGAACTTCGAAAGTCCATTAATGCGATCAAAATAGAAGACAGTTCTACCAGTGAGTTCGACGCAAGTACTGTGTGGACCATCAAATGGCAGTATGAATATTTAGATGAACCATGCGGATGCATCATCACAGCCGCTACCGTCACCACTAACATAAAATACCGCCTACCCCGCTGGCCGGGGTTTGAGCGCAGCGAAAATACCGTGTTGAAGACAACATGGTCCAAGTATATTAACAGCCTGACACAGCATGAATTAGAGCATGGCCAACTCACCAAGAATGTCGCTGGCGACATTGACCACAGCCTGTTGAGTCATCACGTCATCCATCCAGGATTGTCTTGTAGTGCACTGGCCGAAGAAGCAAATGATGCGGTAAATAGGATGATTGACGAATTAAATAAACTACACGATAAGTTTGATCGAGAGACTAATCACGGCATTGACACCGGTGCGGCGCTGCCTTGATGAGTCGTCACTGAATTTCGTCGACAATCGCTTTCATACAATGCATGCCCGGCAACTTGTATCGATGCGCCTTTTGGTAGGGTGCTGGTGAGCTTGCGAACCGCACCGGTGGTGGTTCAATGCGTGCAGTTTTTTCAACATGGGAATGGTGCGGTTCGTAGGCTCACCGACACCCTACGGTAATATCTTGCAGGAATTTTACGGTGGGTTTGAAACGAAAATGTGGGGA
>JAYJMJ010016514.1:0-22756 GCA_036873875.1 Laminaria ephemera | reverse complement strand
TTTCAGCTGGGCGTCAATTTCCCTGCTTGTGCACTGCTCCTACAACAACTTCATCGACGCTCCTGCCGGCCCTGATGCTGAGAATCAAATGAAGATCGGTGCCGATGGGGCCATTGAACGGTGGAGCTTTAAGGAGAGCATCTTCTTTGATGTGACGACCCAGCGCGAGAATGCCATCGCCAATCTCGCCACCGAAATGGCCAGCTCGACCGAAACCGATCCTCTTTATTTTATGCACGCCGGGCTCTCCGAGTTCGTCTATCTCGCGGTCGAGAAAGTCGTCGCCGATGGCAAGCTCGAATCCCTTTCCCATGTCTACCTGTTGTCACACAGCGGATTCAACGAGAACGAAAAGCGTCGCCCTCACCATCATACCTGGAGCGATATTCAAACGATCGCGGGTGATCGCATCCAGTATAAAAAGATCAAAGACCAGAACCAGAAAGGCGATCCGCACGCGCTCTGGAACAGTGGGGGGAATTTCCAGGTCTGGTCATGGATGCGCAACCACTCCGACCCGGATGTCCAATGGTTGTTCTCTCGGGTCAAAGCGCACAAGGGCCGCATCGCCGACATCTCTGACTGCGGGATGCTGTTCTTCCTGCTCGTAGGCGATGACGATGGCAGCCCGAGAAAGTTCGAAACCTTTATTGGCGACGGCGTCCTGGACCGCGACTCCACCGCCGAGGTGGGTAAAGAAGCGACCGGTCCGATTTTGCTCAACGCGCTTGCGGATTTTCAGGACATATCCATCGACGGTTTCGCTCCGGCTTACCGCGACCCTGCTAGAAAAGCGCTCGCCCTCGACGCCACCAAACACAAGGATACCTTCGCCGCCGCCACTTCGCGATTCCCCGCCGCCGCCGGCAACTACGACATCACATTGGAAGCCCTGATGGAACTAGATGGTGAAAGCACTTTTTCAAGGGCGCGACGCAGCTCGCCCGCCAGACAACGATCACTGGCTTTCACAAATTCGTTGGGAGAAGCAAAGGCACCTTTGCCCTCAATGGTCAGCTTGATCTCGAAGGCGATCAGCCTTGGATGACCGTCGAGTTTCCCAAGCCCGGACAGTATCAGCTCGAAATCGCCGGTCGCTCCAAAGGCTTTCAGCTCGACCGCGTCGTTCTTTACAAAGGAATCGAATTCGAGGAGCTGAAACGAACTCTACGATAGCTGGTAAGATTTGCTTTTGGGGTTGAGCCCTTGAGGGCGTCGTTGAAGGGACCAGTGGGTGCGGAGGAAAAGGTTTGTTAAAAGAGAGTACAACTCATGGCATTCATCAAGCAAGTTCCAGTCCAAGACGCCACCGGTGAAACGAGGAAACTATATCAATCCTCGCTCCAACGTGCAGGCAAGGTTGCCAACATCATCCAAGTCATGAGCCAGCACGGTCCAACGGCAAAGGCTTCGATGGGGTTCTATGTCGCGGCCATGAAATCGGAAAACGCTTTGTCTGGCGCTCAGCGAGAAATGCTTGCTGCCGTCGTTAGCAACGCAAACGATTGTTTCTACTGAACGCTTTCTCATGCACGTGACTTCGGTCGGGAGTCAGGGAACCAAGCGACAGCCGAACAATTGATTTTCGATTACCGCGACTGTGAATTTAGCTCAGCCGACGAGGCGCTCTGCGAGTATGCGATTACGCTGACTCTGCGACCTGGTCAAGCGACGCAAGACAGCGTTGACCAACTGCGAACGCTAGGTTTGAGCGATGAGCAAATTACGATCGCGACTCAGGTCATCGGCTACTTCAACTACATCAATCGCATCGCTGACGGTTTGGGCGTCGACTCGGAAGATTGGATGACGATGTCGGTTGAGCAGTGGTTGGATTCCAAGCCAGACTGGCGCTCGGTCTAATAGGAAGAATCTAATTTGCTAAGCCATCTGTTTCGCTGATGTTCTATCAGTCGTTTGCACGCTAGACCAATGGCACTTGTTTTAACTACGGATCTTACGAATCGATACGAGTTGTGGTTCGCTAACGACTCGGAGAGGCTGAGATTTTTTGCATCGAGCGTTTGTAGTACCGCCTTTAGGCGGAATCGAGCCTGAACGAGTTGGATAGATTCCGGTTAAAACCGGTACTACAAACGGCGCGAGCACCCAGTGAAACACATGCCTAAAAAAATCACAGCCTGGGAGAGTCGATCTACGTAACTCGACTCTCCGAGTCGTGAGCCTATCTTTTTCATGGCACTTAGCCGGCAGCACGGTCGCGTTTGGGACAAACCAGCATCAGGTAGCACGAAGGCGCAAGATACAAAGCCAAAATCGTTGCTCCGCCAACGCCGCCGGCAATCGCAACAGCCAGCGGTGGCCAGAAACCTCCACCTCCGAGAATCAGAGGCATGAAGCCGGCCATCGTAGTGAGCGAAGTCGAAACGATATGCCGAGTCGATTGATTCACTACATTGCGCATTGCGACTCGGTCGCCCGCGGCCGCAGCCGGATCGCCTTTGATCGCCGCCAGCACGACGATTGAATCGTTGATTGCGACTCCCATCAAACCCATCGTGCCAACGATGGCGGTGAATCCAAATGGATAACCGAAAATCCACAATGCGCCCATTCCCAGTCCGATCGAGAGTCCACCAACGAATCCCACGATGGCAGCGATTCGAAATGATCCGAACGACAACACCAGCGTTGCGATCATCAGCACCAATAAGATTCCAACGCTGGCCATTAAGTTTGAAACGGCTTCGTCTCGTTTTGCAGACTCGCCACCGTAGCGGAGGGAATAGCCAGGAGGGAATTCTAATACTGAATCGCTAAGTCGTTCTTCAAACGCGCCCAACACTGAACTTGGCAAAACGCCAGCCGGGATAAACGCTTGAATCTCGTTCATTCGCCGTCCTGCTAGATGAGTGATTGCTCCATGTTCTGACTCCAAGCTGATGTCGGCGATCGCTGTCAACGGAACGCCTCGATACGAATCGTCATCGCCAACGGCTTGCCCAGCAGGGTTGATGATGTCGAGCGAAGACAGGCGAGCGAGGTCGCTACGGTTAGGATCATCGAGTCTGACTCGAACTGGAAGTTCTTCCGTCGCTTCAATAATACTACCGCCGATTGCTCCTTCGGTTGAAGCGTTCATCTGCAAGGCGATATCGGTCAGGTTAAGCCCAATCGCGCGAGCCTTTTCCTCTTTGACTGACAGAGCAATCTTGGGCAGCAGCTCTTCCATCTCAACTCGGGTGTGAAGGACGCCAGGCGTTTCAACGAGAATGGAGCGAACTTTGCCGCCGATTTGCTGCAACACATCCAAGTCTGGACCAAACAATCGAATCTCGACTGGAGCATCAAACGGAGGGCCCTGCTCGAGTTGTCGCACCAAAATTCTGGCGTGAGCAAATCGTTCGTCCAGCAGATCCTGTAAATGGTGAATCTTGGCGGCTTGGTCTTTCGCAGACGTCAATTGAACGAACGCTTGGGCGTACTGTGAGACCGACGCTCGTCGTGGAATCATGTTGTAGTAAAACGCTGGAGCCGATTCTCCAATGAACCAATCGACTCGCTTGATCATCGGCTCGTCCATCAAAGCATCGCGAATCTGGCTGGTTGTTGCCAGTGTACTGGCAAGTGAGCTTTGCGGAGAGAGTTCAACTTCGATCTGAAGTTGGTCACGATCCGACGGTGGAAAAAACTGTTCCTTTAACTGAGTCGCTCCCATGAATCCCAGAATCGGCAACACGATTCCCATCAACAATCCGATCACAGGACGACGGAACACGATATCCAAAGAAGAGCGATATAGCCGCGCAATCGTCTGGTTTGAATAGCCCGAGCTCCACCAAGCCGTCCTCTCCCCTGCCCCAGGCAATTGATTGACCGGTGCAGCAATCCTGGCGGCAATGGCTGGGATAATGGTCATCGCCAAGAACAGTGAACTGAAGATCGCGATGATCACGTTGAGGGCAATTGAGCCGACGAACTCGCCGGCCGGACCAGGCATCAAAGCGATTGGAGCAAATGCGAACGCGGTGGTGAGCGTCGATCCAAACAGTGGCAACGCCAAATGCTTCACGCTCTCGGAGACGGCCTCCGCAGGTGCGTGGCCAGCTCGTAGTTTGATTGTCATCTCTTCGACGATCACGATGGCGTTGTCGATCAGCAGACCAAGTGCAATGATCAATCCGGTTACTGACATTTGATGAACAGGGATTTCCATCAACCGCATTCCGAACATAACCATCATTGCGGCTAGCGGCAAAGCGATCGATACGACCAGAGCACTTCTCCAGCCCATCAAAAAGAAAATCACAACAAAGACGGCCAGTCCGCCCAGCAGCAAGTTCTTCAACAGCGTGGCAAGCCGATCCGAAACGTAATCGTTTTGGCTGAACATTCGGTCAATCACGACGCCAGCAGGCAATTCAGATTCAAACTTGCTAATAGCCGCCGCGACGTCACGGGACCAGATGTCGATTCGGTAGTTGGGGCGGACAAACCCACCGACCACAATCGAACGTTGTCCGGCTACGATGGCCAGCGAGTCGGGTGGATCCGCGATGGTCTTTTGAACTTTGGCGATGCTTCCTAAGCGGACAAAGCCATTGTCGCCTCGGTAGCGGATAGGAATGTTCTCGATTCGCTGGATGGATTCGAGCTGTCCGGTGACTTTGATCAAAAAGTCCTCAGCTCCAGCCCGCATTTGTCCGGCAGAAGCCTTTGCGTCGCTGGCAGCAATCTGTCGTGAAACATCCGTCACGGTGAGGTTCAATGCGGCGAGTTGATCTGGTTGGACGGTTACCAGAACCTCTTCGGATGGTTCACCGAAGAGTTTCGCTTTTTCAGTTCCAGTGACCGATTGCAAACGGTCTTCCAAATGCCTTGCCGTTCGCCGCAAGATCGCGTAGTTAGTTTCGCCTGGCTGATCCCAACGCAACGCGATCAGCATCGCAAACGCTTTGAAATCCATTTCGACAAAATCAGGTCTCAAGCAACCCTCGGGTAGCTCCCGCTCGATGTCACTTAGACGATCCCGGACCTTCGACCAGATTGGTTCGGATTCCAGAACATCGTCGCGAAGTTCGATTGCGATACTGGAAATACTCTCTCGCGACGTGGACCGAACCTCCTTGATTTCATCAATCTCGTTAAGGGCATCCTCAATTTTCTCAGAAACCAACGACTCGATACGCGATGGTTCGGCGCCAGGGAAAATGGTGTTAACGAATGCCGCACGCTCGACAAGCTGCGGGTCTTCCATTCGCGGCACAAGGAAAAATGAAGACAATCCGCTGACCATGATCAAGCAGATCGCCAGCAGCATCAATCGTGTGTTTCGATAAAAAAAGTTTGTGATGTCCATTTTCATTGGATGCCTACTGAAGAATCGGCGGCACCTGTTGGGGGTCGGAGAATCTAGCCCCGGTTCTAGCTGCTCGAAATGTAGCCAACGCGAAAACGGCTAACCTGAAATGTATGTTGTATTGGTTCGCTATTGGGTCGGTACTACTCGCTGGTCTTCGGAGACTCGATGCGTTCCATCAACAATGATTTGGTCTGAGTCCTGTATCGTTCCTTTGGCCAGTACTCGATGCGAATCTGTTTTGATAATTTCGATACTGCGTTTCTTGACTCGATACGCCGGACCGGAATCGTCTTTCTCTATCACCAAAACCGACCACAGGCCTCGCACGCCTTTGGATAGAGCCGAAATCGGAATCCAAAATCCTGGCGTATCTGCGTGGCTACTGATGGCGACTTCGCAGAGTTGTCCTGAGACAATATATTTCGAAGCGTCTGGTTGAAGGGCGAAGACAATTGTCTGAGTTCGGGTGACAGGATCTAATTCGCTAATCTTCGCATCTGCAGTCGCGGAGAACTTCCGGTCCTCGATTTTAATGTCGTGGGTCGAACCGATTTCAATAGTCGAAGCGATCGAAACCGGCAGTCCAAACCAGGCTTCCAAATGGTCTTGCTCGACTAGCTTGAGCACCGGTGCAGAAGACATCGCAATTGAGCCTGGGTCGAGGTAACGTCGAGTGATGACTCCATTGAACGGGGCGACGAGTTTGGATTTTGACAAAGCGACGTCGATTTCGTTGATCGAAGCTTCCAGTTGCTCGACCGAAGCCGCCTGTGCGTCGAGCCTTTCCTGCCGCGTTCCTGACTCAAGTTCAGACAGCTGCTGCTGAGCGGCGTCCAGATTTGCTTTGGACTGCTCGGCCATGGAAACGACTTGGTCGAATTCTTCGTCCGAAATTGCACTGCGAATGCGTTTGCGTCGATTGAGATTGAGAACGGCGTTATCGTATCGTGATCGATTGGCGACTACGCTGGCACGGGCGGCTTGGATCGTTTCAGCTCGCGGTCCAGATTTGAGTTCGTCGAGTTGTGAATTTGCTTGAGCCTTGCGAGCGACCAACGCCCGTTTCTGGGCAGCGAATGTATCGGTGTCGAGCTCCGCCAGGATTTGGCCCTTTTCGACGGTCGCGCCTTGGGAGACATGGACTTTGGTGAGCTTGCCACCAACTTCGAAACCCAGATCACTTCGGCTTCGAGCTCGAACAGTCCCGGTGTAACTTCTAAATTGAATGATGGAATCAACATGGGAAATTGTCGTCACGTTGACAGGAAGCGGTTTCCGCAGGGATTCTGCCGCTCCAGCATCAGTGCTCTCGGACTCCGCGGCAGTCCCCGCAAAACTGTTGAATCCTCCAGCAAAGTAAATGATCGCTGCTCCCAGCAATACGACTCCCGCCACCAGCCCATAAAATTGACGCTCCGTCAATCTTAAATTGGCGCTTTGTCCGGATTGTTGAGGTGTGGTTCTACTCATCGTTGAACACCTCCTTTTGAATCCGCTCTAGGACTTTGTCGACATCGTACTGATCAGAAAGCGGTTGCCAGTTGAAACCGTCCAGCATCGCGGCGATGTGTGCCCGAAGGGTTGCGAATGGATCATCAAGCCCCATTTGCGAAAGCGAATCCGAAGACAACGCGATTGAGTAAGCACCCGAGGTCAACGACCACAATCCAAAAACCAGTTTCTCGGGAGTGAAGTTGTCGGGTAGCACAAGGTCTTCGGCGGAGATCGCATCTCGAGCGACACCTGCCACGATGCTCATGCAGTTCATTTCACAATCGCGAATAATCGTTTGCCGTTTCTCAGACGTTTTTTCGCGTACAGAATCTGATTGGAGGATTCCTTCGAAGAGAAAGAAGTCGGGATGCTTGCGAACATAATTTTCTGACGCCGCCACGATCGCGATCATGCGATGTCGCGAGCAGCCTTTGAATTGAGCTGCTTTTTGAAACATCTCGACCCGTTTGGCGTTATTCTGAACAGCCAACGCGATCACGATCTCTTCCTTGCATGAAAAGTGATTGTAGATCGTCCCTTTCGAATAGCTGACTTGCTCAGCGATTTTGTCCATGTTCAGGCCGTGGTAACCTTCGCGAACGATCATCAGTCTGGCGATGTCGAGGATCTTCCCCTCACGTTGAAGGATCTCGCGTTTTTTGGGGGTTAGTGCTTCCATGAATCTATTATTGACGGATCGTCAGAAAATGCAAACTGATTACTCAGTCCAAAAACTGCGGGTTTTGAGGAGTATTAACCGCGAAAGCAATCACTTCCACGAAACTCAAGCGGTGCAGGCGCGAAAATACCGGTGCCGCTGCCAACTGGCCAGAATTCGGCCTTTCGCGATCGAACTAATGTTTTTCAGCGCTGGGGGGCCCGACCTGACGGAAACCATCGCCCCAAACTGATGCGTCTCCATCATTCCACTACGCCGAAGGCGTTTAACAACGAAGCCTAGGGTAACCGAGTCGAGCTTCAGCGAGATGAGGCAACCCTGGGCCGCCGCCCATAGAAATCCCGCATCTATCCGGGTTTGGGATAGGTTTCCTGGGGTAGGTTCGTCTCGCTGAAGCGAGTCGAACCCACCCCAGGCTTGGTTGTTAAACGCCTTCGGCGTAGTTGCGAACTGGCGGCCGAAGTAGCGATGCTTCGGCAGAACTGAAATCAAGCGCCATCGGGCGATAGATGCTCCAACAGAAAGCAATTCGCCTTTACGCGCCTAAAGGAGGTACTACGAACATCTATTCAACAGCCTGCTCGGGCCCAAACACGTATACAAACGCTGCTTTTGGTTGAAACTCCGCGGTTGCCCAGCCACGCGCGAACCGACGTTTCGGCAATTTGTCATTCTATCTATACTGCCTCGTTGAACATTGGCTGCCGGTTTTTCATTGATTGTGCAGTTTGAGTTTCAGCCAGAATCACGATTTGTAGACGTGGTTGGCATCATTATTTTTACCAGCGAATTAGATCGAAATGACAAGCGTTAGACTCCCCGATGGAAGCCTGAAAGAATTTGATTCAGTAGTTACAGTCAAGGACGTTGCCAAGAGCATCGGATCGGGCCTGGCCAAAGCTGCGTTTTGGGGCGAGATCGACATGCAACCTGTCGAACTTGACTTTGAAATCCCGTCTGGGGAAACGGTCAATCTGAAGATCGTCACCAAGAAAAGTCCTGACGCGCTGGAAA
The DNA here is from genome assembly GCA_036873875.1 of Laminaria ephemera. Classification (NCBI taxonomy): domain Eukaryota; class Phaeophyceae; order Laminariales; family Laminariaceae; genus Laminaria; species Laminaria ephemera. The sequence continues at coordinate 14,246 of JAYJMJ010016514.1, read as the reverse complement.
CAATGCGTCACAGCTGCGCCCATGTCATGGCTCGCGCGGTAATGCGAATCAAAAAAGACGTTCAGTTGGCGTTTGGTCCTTCGATTGACGGAGGGTTTTACTACGACATCGAGTCGCCTGAGCCGTTGACAGAAGACGATTTTCCGGCGATCGAAAAAGAGATGGCGAAAATCATCGCCTTGGATGAACCTTTTGAGCGGGTTGAGCGTGACCGCGGCGAAGCGATTCAGGTCTGCAAAGACTTGAAACAGGAATTCAAAGTCGAGCACATTGAAACAGGGCTTGCCGACGACGAGTCGCTTTCCTTCTACCAACAAGGCGAGTTCGTTGATCTCTGCCGAGGTCCACACGTTCCTTCGCCCAAGCGAATTGGCGCCTTCAAGCTGCTTTCGATTGCGGGTGCGTATTGGAAAGGCGATCAATCTCGCCAACAGCTCCAGCGGCTTTACGCGACAGCGTTCTTCACACAAAAGGATCTCGACGCCCATTTGGAAATGTTAGAAGAGTCGAAAAAACGCGACCATCGTTTGCTTGGCAAGCGACTGGGTCTATTCCATATCGACGAGATGGTTGGCCAAGGTTTGATTCTTTGGACACCCAAAGGCTCGTTTATCCGGCAAAAGCTACAGGACTTTATCTCCGAGCACTTGGTTCGCCAGGGCTACGATCAGGTCTTCACACCACACATTGGAAAACTGGATCTCTATAAAACGAGCGGTCACTTTCCGTACTACCAAGAAAGCCAGTATCCAGCGCTGGTTGATCGAGACTATTTAAGCAAGTTGGCCAAAGACGGTTGCAGTTGCAGTCAGCTTGCTAACTTGATGAAAGATGGAGAGATCGAAGGCTACTTGCTTAAGCCGATGAACTGTCCGCATCACATCAAGATTTTTGACGCCGAGCAACGCAGTTATCGCGACCTTCCAATCCGGCTCTCTGAGTTTGGGACAGTTTATCGTTGGGAACAATCGGGAGAGATTGGCGGATTGACTCGCGTCCGTGGATTCACGCAAGACGACGCGCACTTGTTCGTTACACAAGAACAGCTTGGCGAAGAGCTGATCGGTTGTATTGAATTAGTCAAAGTCGTATTTGCGGCGATGGGCATGGAAGACTACTCAGTTCGAGTCGGTCTCCGTGATCCGGACAGTTCCAAGTACGTCGGCGAGCCCGCAAACTGGGACTTGGCCGAGCAGGCGTGTCGTGAAGCAGCCAAAACATTAGGCAAGCCGTTTGATGAAGATCCTGGCGAGGCAGCGTTTTACGGTCCTAAGATCGACTTCGTTGCCAAAGATTGTCTGGGCCGGAAATGGCAGCTGGGAACAGTTCAAGTCGACTACAACTTGCCGGTCAGATTTGGGCTTGAGTATGTCGGGGCTGACAACGCGATGCATCGGCCGATCATGATTCACCGTGCTCCATTTGGAAGCATGGAGCGATTCATTGGACTGCTGATCGAGCATTTCGGTGGTTGTTTCCCGCTGTGGCTCAACCCTGAACAAGCCAGAATTCTGACTGTCAGTGATAAATCTGAAGAGTACGGACGAAGTGTCGAAAAGCAGATGTTGGCAGCCGGACTACGAGTCAAAGCTGACTATCGAAGCGAAAAACTGGGTGCAAAGATCCGAGATGGTCAGCTCGATTTGATTCCCTACATGTTGATTGTCGGGCCTCGAGACGCCGAAAACGGAACGGTTTCCCTACGAGATCGAGCCAAAGGCGATTTGGGAGCCATGCCAGTCGAAGAGGCGATCGCCAAATTCCAGAAAGAGGTTGAGGACAAGGCTTAGGCCGGCATTAGTTCGCCTCCAAGCCTCATTTTGCGTTGTTCCTAGGGAACATTTGGCATTAAGATATTCAACGTTACAATTAACCTATAATGGTTTGACGAACGTGACCGCCGTCAATTGACTAGGGCGATCGCCGCGGGTTTTACAAACTTGTTGCGAGTGGCCCATTCATGAATTGAGTTTTGTGAACAATGTCGATGCGGCGTCTGACTAACTATTTGTTAACTACATTTTGAGAGGTAAAAAAAATTCCACCAAGCGACAAAAAATCAGCGAATCGAATCAACGAACAGATTCGAATCACTCCTGTGCGAGTCATCGATCAAGAAGGCAATCAGTTAGGCGTAATTCCAACCAGTGATGCTTTGGAAAAGGCTCGCGGAGCGGGACTTGATTTGGTCGAAGTGGCCGGTGACGCCAAACCGCCGGTATGTAGAATTATGGATTTTGGCAAATTCAACTACGAAAAGAAAAAGCGCCAAACCAAAAACAAGTCTCATCAGACCAAGCTAAAAGAAATTCGCGTGCGTCCAAAAACGGGCGAGCACGACATCGGCTTCAAAGTCAAGAAAGCGATCGGTTTCTTACAGCACAACGATAAGGTTCAGGTAACCGTGTTGTTCCGTGGTCGTGAGAATGCTCACATCGACGAAGGTCGAAAAGTGATGGAGTCGATTATCGAAATGCTCTCGGAGCACGGTAAGCTCGAAATGCGGCCTTCGCAGCAGCCTCGACGAATGGTCTGCACGATCGCTCCCAATAAGTAAGTAGAGCTATGAGTCTGGTCTGAATCAATTGTCAGGACCGGCCATCACAGTTTTGCTGAGTCATTACGGCCATGTTGTAATCGGGTCTCCCGACCCGATTACAAACGCCGACCGAAGGGTTCCCAGTACCTGGGTCGACTTTCAATTTCGGGGAGACCTGCGGTCAACAATCGCGGAGCGGTCGGGAGACCACTTCGCAACCTGTTGGACCTGGACCACTTCAACCAACCTGCTGGAGATCACTCCACAACTGTCAGGGCCGGCTATCACAGCTTTGCTGAGTCATTACAAAAAAACGCCGCACGAAATCGTGCGGCGTTTTTTAATTTCATTCAGCTAAGCGTCTTAAGCTAACTCTTGCAAGTTGACTTAGAAGCAAAACTCAGCTCCGTAGTAGAAGCCGTGCAAAAGCAAGCTGCCGTTCGAGTTGGCGGATTGCAAAGCTCTAACATCGGTAAAGTCGTAAGGGATCTGGTCGGCTGCCAATGCGACGCCGGCGACGCCTACAGCTCGGTAACCCAAGTTCAACCGAGATTTGGCTGAGAGTTGCATGATCAAGCCCACGTTGAACTCTCCCATGAAAGCAACATCGTCCTTCTGGTCTTGGAAGTTATACGAGGTGCCTGCATCTGGGCCGGAGTTAATAATCGTCTCATAGCCGGTCTCATCGAAGAGTCGTTGGCTAGTGTTGATTCGGTTGTTAAAGATACCGACGTTCATGCCTTTGGCCAGTCGCAAACGATCGCTCAAACAAACTTCGTTACGGGCACCTACCTGAAAACCAGTCAATAGGTTTTCTGTCTCAACAGCATACGCCAACGTTGTCGGTGCTGCCGAAGAGTTGGCGATGTACTGCAAGTCTTCTTCGAACTGGAAGATACGGAATCCAGCCAACATTTCGTAGTTGCCGCATTTTCCACCACGAGTTTGGTACCGGCCACCGTTTTGCAACATGTTGAAGGCCAAGCTGTTGATCCGTGTGCTACGGGCAACGGTAAAGCTCTCTGCGTTGTCGTAGAGGAATTGGGCTGAGTAAGCAGCTGGAGTATGGTAAATTTGAGACAGGCCCGTCAGGTGCGTGTATCCTGATCCGTACTCTCTTCGATCAGACTCGTCGAGGCCCCAGTAACGAGCTTCCCATCCTTTTCCTCCTGCACTTCGCCGGGCAAGCGAGACACCATAGCCAGTCATGTTGCCATGCTGAACGCCGTCGCTAAAGAAGTCGCCGTTAGGAGCGTAGCCAAGCTTGACACCGTCTTCGTAATCGCGACGGAGGTTGACTCCGAACAAACCAACGACTGTGTTGGAAGCGCGACTCTGCGGAGCAAATGACTGGCCGGCCACATAAACCGGAACTGTTTGATAAGTCGGTTGGGCGTAAACCGGAGCCGAATAGACCGGCTGACTGTAAGCAGGTTGACTGTAGGCTGGTTGGCTATACACCGGCTGGCTGTAGGTTGGTGCTGCCGTATAGTTAGTGATTGGCGAAGGTGCCGGATAAGGTACCGACGCAGCGCCCATGTTGTTGCCAACATAGCCTTGGTCGATTACGGCTCCCCCTTCAATGTTGCCAGCGTATCCGCCTTGAATTGGAATGCCTGGTACTGGGGAGCTGTGGAGCACTCCGCTTTGAGCTGTGCCGCCTTGAACCATGCCACCTTGGACAGTTCCGCCTTGGACCATGCCGCCGCCTTGCATCATGCCACCACCTTGGACGGCACCGCTGGAGTAACCATAAGCACCATAGGCTCCTGGGTTGGTTCCGACTTGAGAACCGTTTCCATAGGCCCCCGCTGCATATCCGCCGCTGCCACAGTTTCCGCCAGGACAGCTTGCAGTCGTACCGTAAGCCATTGCCGACCCAGGGCTCGATTGAGCGGGAATTTGAGTTCCCATCGCTCCGCCATCACCATAACCGGCGCGGGACAGAATTGACTGGTACGAGCCGATTTCGCCACTTGGACTCCATTGGGCATTGGCCGTGTTAGCCATGGTCGCGGTCGCCACGATTGCCAAAAAAGTGTGCCAAAAACGTTTCATTACAAACTCCTTTTTGTGCTGACCCAATTCGGCAGCGTCGAAAATTAAACTCGGCGAGACGGGATTAACTCAACGTAAATTCGTTACGAACTGTACGACGAGTGAAATCGTTACAACATCTGCCACTCTCATCGTCCTCAAAACCTGTACAGTCGCACCGAAATGGCTCGCAATGACCGAATTATCGTTACGACCGCCGTTGCAGATAGAAAAATCGTTTGATTTCCCCTAGGCGTTAAAGCTTGCCATTCTTAGTTGCGGCTCTCTCTAGCCTGTGCAACCGGTACTGATTGCCAAGGGTCGGCGGGCAAGTTCAGATCGGCATCCTTTTCAATGATGCTTGCTTGCCTGAAGTGAGCGCGGTTGGTGGTCAGTTCATCTATTAGGAAGACTTGGATTTATGTGCGCAAAGAAACACAATCACGGTTCAAAGTGATTCTCGATAGAGATAGTTTTTGCGATCTAGGCAGTGTGCAAAAACTCAAACTGTTGGCACGCTCGCAATCGACCGCCAGGGATTGGCGGAACTCTCAAAGATCGCCTTTAAACGCCCAGGTCGGAAACGTGCAGCAATGATTGAAATTTCACTCCGACGTTCTCAAAGATTGCCGCGGAGTCCTCACCTCGATCAACGATGGCAACGATCCGATCAACGATCAGTCCGAACTCTCTGGCATGCTCGATCGCTCGCAAGGAACTTCCTCCGGTGGTGATCACGTCTTCCATCATGACAACGCGTTGGCCAGGTTCGACGGGCCCTTCGACTTGCTGGCCTGTCCCGTGCTGTTTGGCTTCTTTGCGGACGATGAAACCCTTGAGCGGCTTTTTTTGCTGCCAGCTACAGGTGATCACTGCCGCAGTGATTGGATCGGCTCCGATCGCCATTCCGCCAACCGCGTCGGGCATGTCAGCCGCCAGCGATTCCAAGATCCCCGCAGCAATCACATTGGCGGCTTCGCTGTCCAAAGTCAGCTTGCGGCAGTCGAGGTAATACGAGGCTTTTTTTCCAGAAGCGAGGGTGAAATCGCCAAACTGAAGCGCGTTTTGGTGAACCAATTCAATAAGCCGCTGTCGATCGTACAAAACCGCCTCGTTGCGTTAAGGGAGAGTGAGTTAAGGGAGAGTTTGAGTTGTCCGTTGGCCAAGACGGCCAACGGAGCTATCGAATCTTCGAGCAGACAATATGATGGTTAACCACAGAGCGCGTCAATGATCCCGTCTCTGTTTGATAAGGAACCGCTTGATGAAAATACTTCAATGACCCAAATCCAATCCCTTGAAAATCCTGAGGACGACGTCGCTCGAAATGCCGTCGTGTTGGTAGTTGATGGTTTGAGCGCAGCGATGCTTGGAGCGTTTGGCAACACCTGGTTTGAAACAAATAGCTTCAATCGGCTTGCCGCCAAGTCGTTGTTGTTTGACTACGCGTTTGCCAATTCGACGAATCTAGAGCAGTCTTATCAAAGATTCTGGAAATCTGACGTCTCGACCGACGGCTCTGGTGGCATTTCGAAAAATCAAAATCTGATCAATTCAATCGCCAACTTGGGTGCCACGACGAGCCTACTTACCGACGAACCGCGAATTGGCGAGACGAATCTGGCCGACTCTTTTGATCATGTCGTGCAGTTTGTTTCTGAGTCAACTGGCAAGATAGCTGAGACGGTTGAACAAACCGAGTTAGCAAATTTTTTCGCCCAGGCGACCAATTGGCTAGTCAATCTAGAGCCGGGGAGTTTTGGCTGGATCCACTCGCGCGGTTTGACTGGAGCTTGGGATGCTCCCTACGAAATGCGAGCCGGATTGGCAGGCGAAGGCGATCCTGAGCCCGGGCGTTTCTTCCAGCCACCTGACGGGAAGTTTGATCTTGAGAAAGACGACCCCGACGATTTACTTGGCTATCAGCAAGCCTGCGCGGCTCAAGTGATATTGTTGGATCAGTTTCTTGGAGTTCTTTTGGATTTGATGGAAACCGATCCAGTTTGGCAATCTACGCTTCTCTGTTTTGTTTCTACTCGGGGATATCCTCTAGGTGAACATGGAATTCTTGGCCACAGCGAATCGGCACTCTCAAACTACAACGAGTCTGCTCATGTTCCAGTCATGATCTGTCCGCCAAACTCTTCAGAGTTCGGCGATTTTCAAGCCATAAGAAACCGGAGTTTAGTTCAAACGGATTTGATCAACGATTGCCTTGTCGACTGGTTTGCCGACGATCCGAATCGTTTTGCTAATCGGTTGCGTTCGATCGCGTTCGATGTTCCCGAGTTGTGTGACCAGGCAGTTGTCATAGAGTCTCAGACAGATGGTCAATCGTTGGTTTCGATTCAAACTCACGCTTGGAAGCTGATCAAAAAAGTCGGGAATGACGGCCTGCCCAGTAGCGCAGAATTCAAACTCTATGCCAAACCTGACGATCGCTGGGAGGTTAACGACGTAAGTCGGCGCTGCCCGCAAATCGTGGAAGCACTTGCAGCGGTCCTCGACTCCCACTTCAAAGAAGGCGGTTTGGGTGCCCCGGGGGACTTGGGGCTCTCGGGAGAGCTGTGGACCCGAGCGAATTGAGTGAAAACAGCAACGTTTGAGTATTATTGAGTGCTATCAACAGCTCCGTTGCACTGGCTCGCCGACAACCTGATTGGTACAGTTCGCCAGCGTTTTTCAGGGATAATGTGTCGTTTCTCTCGCTACCAACATTTCGATGGCAGGCAGGTAAATGTTCGGACAAGGAAGTCCGCATTTCGTTCTCCGCATTTGCGCGCTGATAATTGCAGCGATCGCAATTTTGCCTGCGTCCAATAGCGCGCCAATCACGATCACGGCAAGCGGTTCTTGTTTTGCACAGGAACCAGAGTCTTCTGAGCCCACGCAGCCGCCGTTGGAGAAGTCTTCTGGGCAGACCAAGTTCCCGATTTCAACCAATCTCCGATTCTCGTGGGGCGGCGGTGATTCGCAGACTTGGCGGGGAACCATTTCGATTGATGGTGGTGCGTTCTCAACTGTTGCTCCGATCGGAGTGACTCTCGATGCGCCCGCGTCTGTTAGGAAAGCTGGAAAAGAAATCCTGATCGACCATTGGTCGCCGACAAACTACGGTGGTGCCGATGTCGTTTTGAACGGTACGTCCGACACAAACGTTCGACTTCATTTGAGTTCGGCGGAGAATCCGGAGTCAGTCTTTGAAAAGACGATCTCGATTAAGGAATTGATTGGTCAAACAATTGCTGCGGAGCTGGATGCGACGGGAAATCGTTTCTCCGTCTCAAGAGCGCCAGGCGATTTACTACGAGTTGAGTTTGATCGGAAGCATTTAGTATTTTCACCCCAAGAGTCGTTCCAATTCTCTGTTGAGCCAACGCTAACTGGTTTGGAGACGCGGACGGCGAACTGTCGTGTCAAAGTTGTGTTGGCCGGTGTTTCAGGGGTCAGTGCTAGATCGCTATACTCGAAAACAGTTCCAGTCTCGTTGGACGAAAACGGCTCAGCCACTGGGCCGATCGAGTTAGAGATTCCGATCCCGGATCAGGAAGAGGTCTACAACATCGAGCTGGAGCTGGAGCCGGTTTGGTATCAGGCTTCATTCGGCGCCAAATCCAATAGCATCAAGCGAAGCATCCAGTTCATCGTCTTGGACGAACAACCCGACGTCCCTGACAACAACCGTCGTTGGCGGCAAGTCTCGGTTTCCGACGCTGCCGACATGGATCAAGCCGAGGGTTTGGGATGGAATCAGATTCCCAAAATGGGACGAGCAGGACGAACGTCGCTTGGCAATGAGCTTCGTTCGACGACTTTGCTCGGTCAAGAAAAACTGGTGACGCTCCAAGCGGGAGGTTGGCAGGCGATTCCGCTGGATGTTGGCAGACTGGGCGAGCCGCACGTCATCGAGCTGGAGTACGTTTCAAACAAAGCGATTGCGATGGGGTTGAGTTTGTTGCAGCCCGACGCCTCGGGGCAGATCCCGCTCTACGGTTTTGATTCCGGCCTGTTTGTGCCTGACTCGTGGGTCACGCGGGAGTTGAATGCATCCGGCACAGAATCCAAAATTGAACATCATCGAATTACCGTTTGGCCCAGCATCAAAAATCCGTATTTGCTTGTCGCCAATCGGCATGCAAACGCTTCTGTCACGATCGGCAAAGTGCGAGTTTTCGCTGGCCCTTCTGAGTTGCCCGCCAAAGAATTCGAGTATGCCAATAAGAATAGTCGCAAGCTTATGGCGTTCTACGAGTCACCTCTGTTCGCTGAGAACTTTGGAGCGCTGGCGATCACAGATCCAAACATCGTTGAGCCACTCGACGATTGGCGGATGTTCTACACCGGAGCGGAGCGGCTGATCGAGTATCTCAAATCAAACTCATATCGGGGGGCGTTCATCACTGTCGCTTGTGACGGAAGTTCGATCTACCCAAGCCAACAGCTTGCTTCTACGCCAAAACATGACAACGGGACGTTTTTTGAATCGGGGCAGGATCCGATTCGCAAGGATGTTCTGGAAATGCTTTTTCGGATGTTCGAGCGTGAAGGCCTGGCTCTTGTTCCTTCTTTGGCCCTATCGGCTCCGCTGCCAGAAGTCGAAGATTCCCGCAGCCAGAGTTCGAAGGCGTCGGAAGTCGTTGATGGGTTTGACTTAGTTGATCTCAATGCTGTCAAACGGCAGCGAGCCATCGGTGACGGGCTTCCGGTTTACAATCCGCTTGATCGTCAGGTTCAGCGAGCAGTCACGCAAGTCGTCGAAGAAGTCGCAGAGCGTTACAAGCAGTATTCGTCATTTGATGGGATCGCGATTGTTTGTCGACCCGATACCTATACGTTGCTGCCTGGGCGGCAATGGGGTTATGACGATTCGACAGTGACGCAGTTCATTGAGTCGCAATCAGAACTCGAAACCAACCAGCTCGAGGCGATCAGAGGTTTGCTGACAGGTTCGTATCGAAAGCAGTGGATCCAATGGCGCGCCGATCAAATGACGCTTTGGTATCAAGACATGTTGGCAAGCGTTCGCCAGTCGATTCCTGAGGGGTCGCTTTATCTTGCTCCAGTCGACTTGTATCGCAATCAGGAAACAGCGTCAGCGCTGAGCCCAAGTCTGCATGCCTCCAATGATTTTGATGAAGTCATGTTGAATACCGGTTTCGATTTGGAACGGTTGCAACCGACTGATGTTGCAGGTCAAGCTGAATCTAACCGCGGGATTGTACTGCTTAACCCACATCGCGTTGCACCTGAGGAATCGTTTGCTTCACAAAGGGTCGACTACGCGATCCAACATTCACCGCAGGCGCAAGCGTTCTTTGCCAAGTCAAACTACCGCGGCGATTTGTTTACCCATCGAATTGCCTGGGCTCACTTTTTGCAATTGCAGGAGCAAAGCCCGTTTGGAACTCAAACGTCAAATTTGATGCGGCTTCAGCCGATGGCTCCGGCAAAGCAATTCAATCGCCGTCGGTTTGTTGAAGCGATCAAAGAACGAGATTCCCGGTTGCTCATTGATGGCGGTTCGGTCCTTACATTGGGTCAGGAGCCCGCGTTGGCAGATCTGATGCGCGTCTTCAATCAGCTTCCCGATGAAAAGTTTGAGGACGTTGCTGCACGAAACGCAAGTTTGGCGGATGGTTTGCAGGTCGGTTCACAAGTTGGCTCCGATCAAAATCAACTTCCAATCGCCGTTCGCCAATTGCGTGCTGGTTCCGAGTCGTTCTTCTACGTTGCCAATGCGTCGCCATGGCCGATTCAATTTCGGGCTGTTGTTAAGTCTGGCAACAACGAGCTTCCCGTCGTCGACTCGCTTTCGAGACAGAATCTGCTCGTTCAAAGAACATCGGATCAATCGAATGGTGTCAAACCTGGTCAGTTCGAGGTCGTGTTTGAAATTCCTGCCTATGGAATGGTCGGCGGCCGATCGTCGACGGTTGGGTTTTCGATTCAAGACTTCGAGTTCACACTGCCTCAAGGTGCTGACAAAGTTCTTAAGAAACAGGTTTACGCTTTGGAGGCCAAGCTGCTGAAGTCTAGCCAGCCAAGCCCGCTCAACGCGATCAACAATCCGGGTTTTGAATCGCAGGGCCAGCCGTCGCTTGTCGGTTGGGACGTGGGGCAGCAAGCGACCGCGAACGTTCGCGTGAGTTCAAACTCTGATTTGGTTGCACCAGATCAAGATTCAACCGCTTCACTATTGATGAGCAATCAAGGGGAGTCGCCAGTTTGGATCCGCAGCAATCCGTTCGTTGGACCGAGCACAGGACGGCTTTCAGTTTCTGTGTGGCTGCGAATTGACGACCCTGACTCGCAACCGCCACTTCGTTTGGCCGTCGAAGGCAGATCCAACGGCACGAACTATTATCGTTTTGGTTCGGTTGGTAGTTTGTCTCCCGATCCGAGCATCAATCAGGTCGATTCAAAGTGGAAACGTTTCGCGGTTCATTTTGATGACTTGCCAATCGATGGTTTATCCAACGTCCGAGTTGGGTTTGACCTGATGGGGCCAGGCGAGGTTTTGATAGACAACGTCCAGATCTACGATCGGTGGTTTGATGAGAATGATGCCAAAGCGATCACTCAAATGCTTGCCAGTACTGGACCGCTTCTTTCCAAACCTGAAACAATCGATAGTTGTCGGAGACTGTTGGAAAGCTACTGGGTTCAGTTTCTTGATCGGTACGTCGAGAATTTGCCAGCCAACATCGCTTCGAATTCAACTGCAACAGATGTTCGACAAAGCGAGGAGTTGCCGGGAGTAGTGCTCGACAGCGTAGAGCCAGATTCTTCATTCGAACGCAACGAGTATGAACAAAACGAGATTTGGGCGCCCGAAGAGAAGTCTCGAATTCCCATGTTCCGTCGGTTTCGAAATCTAGTGCCAGCTCGCAAGCCTCAGTTGCGGTAAGAGGCCTGTTTCCTTGGTCTCATCGCACTTGCTCCCAGGCTGACAATTTATCGCAGCGCAAAGTTTAACGCGTAATGGTAACCCGATGCGTTAGCGAGGTGCGTTACTTTAGCTCGTGACTTCCTCGCTTACGCATCGGGTTTCCAAAACTGTCAGCCTCTCCGTGAAGAGCTCTGGCCGTGAGTAGATTGCCGCAATGGTTAGCCGCGACACTTGCCGGTTTTTTGTTAGCCTAAAACGTTCGTTAGAAAAAGCCAAACCATCATTAGCAATTGACTCATCGGTGTGTCATGATTGCTGTCACTGGAAAAATAAACCGAAGTGACGACACATGACCCAAACTACTCGAATCAGCCTGTTGCACCAACTTCGAAGTAAGCACGATTCTGTCGCGTGGTCGAAGTTTGTTGAATTGTATACGCCGCTTGTTCATCGTTGGGTTTCGAATTTAGGAATTGGTGAGCTTGAGCGAGACGACGTCGTCCAAGAAGTGTTTGTTGTATTGCTCGGTCGCATTTCTACTTTTCGATACGATGCTACAAAGAGTTTTCGGGCGTGGTTACGAACCGTTACGATAAACAAATCTCGCGACTTTCTAAGGAAGCGAAAACGGGTTACCGAGCCGATCTTTCTGGAGCGAATCGAGTTGGCCCAACAGAGCGAAACCGAGTTGTTGACCCAGCTGGAGTACCGCAATCATCTAGCCAAAGCCGCATTGATGCTGATGAGAAAGCACTTTTCGGAGTCGACTTGGAAGGCGTGTTGGGAGCACGTTGCTCAAGGAAGAACCGCGCCCGATGTTGCCAATGAGCTTGGGATTTCAGTAAACGCCGTCTATTTGGCCCGCGGTCGGGTGTTGCAGCGATTGAAGCAGGAATTGGAAGGGCTTTGGGAATAGTGAAAGGAAATCGAGTTGGATTTGATCGCAAAAATGACGTTCTTTCGCCATCAGCAAGAAAAGTTATTTTTCTGAGACAGGATCGTTGGTTCGGCTTCGTAACGAATGTCGACACAGCAAAACACCCAGTCTCGGAGTATTAATGAATTCGATTGATCCAGCTCTTATCAAGAAATTTCTCGCCGGTGATGCAACGGACGAAGAGGTCCAGCTTTGCGAGCAGTTTTTGACTGACAGTTCCAATGTCGTTATTTCTGATCCAGATCAGGACGGTGATTCTGGTGCCAACTCGTTGATTGAAACCTTGCGAAACGTTGGAGAGCAGACAATCGGCACACAGGTTGAAGGGTTGGTGGGGAAAATTCAACAGATGATTCCCCGGCGTGCCATTGGAAAGGATGAATTGGACCGAATTCTTTCACCGGCCGAATCAGAGGAGGAAATGGGATGCATCGATCGTTTTCGAGTCATTGAATTCATCGCCAGCGGCGGCATGGGGCTGGTTTTTAAAGCCCGAGATCCTCAACTCGATCGACTTGTTTGTATCAAAGTTCTCAATCCGTTGATGGCGGCCAATTTAGAGGCAAAGGCACGCTTCGAGCGTGAGTCCGTTGCTGCTGCTAGTCTTCGAAACAATCGAATCATCACCGTGCTTGAAGTTGGCGAGCATCGCGATCTGCCGTATCTGGTGATGCAATTGCTGGACGGTGAATCCTTGCGAGACAAGCTTACAAGTGAACAGAAATTATCGGAATCAGTGGCGAAGAAGTTCGCGATTCAAATCGCAGAAGGACTTCGGTACGCCCATCGACTTGGTTGTCTTCATCGCGATATCAAGCCCGAAAATATTTGGGTGACCATAGACGACGATATCAAGTTGTTGGATTTTGGATTGGCTCAAGTTGCCGATGCGACCGCGAATCTGACAGCGTCTGGAACGATTTTGGGAACGCCCAGTTACATGTCGCCTGAGCAAGTTCAGGGGAAAGACCTCGATGCTCGAAGCGATTTGTTTAGCGTGGGAACCGTGCTTTATGAAATGTTGACTGGAGAATCTCCGTTTGGCAAAAGCAATGTGTTCTCGACGATGATGTCGGTCGCTAACGATTCGCTCGACATTTCTGGAAACGATGCTGCCGTTCCACCACCGTTTATTCGCGTGCTTGATGGGTTGTTGAAAAAGTCACCCGTTGATCGGACTGAATCCGCCCAAACGCTGATCGAGCAATTAAAGGGGATGGATGACAATCGTTCGTCTGCTCGCGATGGAAAAAACAGCAACGGTTCTGGGATCGGCAAAGGTTGGGCTGGAACTCTTGGAGCGCTCGCAGGTGCCGCTTGTTTGGCTATCGCATTTTTGGTTTTCCAGTTGAACGATAAAGGAACGTTGGTTGTCGAGGTGGACCCTTCGGTCAACGTCAAGATTGAGAAGGAACAAGTTGTCGTTTTTGATCCAGAAACTGGAAAGGAATTTACAGTTGCCATCGGAGACAGCCCACTGCCCAGCGGCGTGTACCAATTGGAAATGACGGACCGAGCTGGCGATTACCGGCTCTCTTCGGATGTGATTGCAATTCGACGAGGTGAAAAACAGATTGTAAGAATCGAGTTGAAGCCGCCGACCACCGAGAAAGTTGCCGAATTGAAAGCGAGTGGCTCCAAAATTTTGGCAACTGGGAAAAGATCAATAGCCGGGGTCATGGAGCCAGCTCCAGCCAAGAAACTGGGCGAGCTCCCTACCCTTTCCGCAGAAGAGCTTCAACGAAAATTGAGCATCAGATCGGGGAGTCCGATTGCACGCATTCCAACCGTCACCAAACCGGTGAGTCACGAAGGTATTACTAGTTGGTCCATCGAGCCTGTCC
>JAYJMJ010016513.1:0-61451 GCA_036873875.1 Laminaria ephemera | reverse complement strand
CCCATCATAGTGAAACTGCTACTGTTTGCTGTTACAAGTAGGTGGCTCCCCCTAAGGGACCCCACAATAGGGATAATCGATATATATGGGACCTCAACTTTCTTCGGACCGATTTTTGTTTTTTGCCTCTTTAGGGAACCTCGTCTCTTATAATGGATTTGGATTTTAACACGGTGGAGCGCTACTTACTCGAACAACGCACGTCGGACACCAGACTGCAGAAGGGGGTGCGTGGGAGTGCCGGCGGCAAGCCTAGCCTAATGCAGTTATATGACGGAGATTTCACTGGGACAGAAAAATCCTCATTACTGCCACTCTTCTATTCTAAATATATAATACGATTGTAGTGTGGACCTGGTATCATACTACTTTACAAAGACACGACAGCAGTGACAAATTAACACATTGGTGACTATTTTGTATTGATATGGTTTATTTTAGAGCTGTATTGAGACACCGGGATTTCGTTAGGGCCGCGGGGGATCTTAAACTGCCCCCCATCCCTGGGTTTCCGGTTTACTCTAATCTCTCCCAGGTAGATATTTTTTGGTGCAGTCAATTGCACCGCGTTTTGAACACGGTGTATCTGAACCTTCAACTTGTAGGTGCCTCGGCAGAGAGCGGGTGTAACATATTTGTGTGGCATCCGCTCGTGATTCTGTTCAGATTGGTCGTCCGCACGTTTTCAACGGAGGTCTGCACCTCTACTTTGGGGTGCTGCAGTGGTCGAAATCATCGAAATTCAGTGCCTCGGCAGAGAGCCGTTGTAAAATATTTGTGTTGCACCCGCTCGTGATTCTGTTCAGATTGGTCGTCCGCACGTTTTCTACGGAGGTCTGCACCTCTACTTTGGGGTGCTGCAGTGGTCGAAATCATCGAAATTCAGAAGACACAAAACGAGACAAAACACCAACCCCCAACTGAACGTTTACACTTCACTTGAAGACAGCTACATATCCCCACAATCAACAACAGACCGCGAAACTCAGCCACGCTCCTTGTGTGGTGCGTGAGGGTGTCGGGTGCAGCGGGCATCAGTTGTAGGCAGCCAGTAACGACATACGAGGTGATTTCGTAAAGTCAAAGATGCCAGCCAGCATCGCCAAAAAATCGTTTTTTTGCTCCAAAATTCACGACTTGATCAGTTTGCGAGTTTGTATGTACCATCATGACTACAACACGTACGTAGAAACGGCTTGGACTAAACGTTAGCTGAGCTATTCGCGGATCGTTTGAAACAGTGATAATCCGGACCAGAAAATTGTGAGGCCAGGGAATATTCGACGCCGTTTGCGGTAGTCAAGTATTGGGCATAAAAAAGGCAAAATGGGCAAAAAACTCTGAATTCTTCAAGTTTGTACCTATCTGTTTGTTCGATCCGAGGAAAGTGGATTTCCCTCGTAAAAATCTTAACTAACTATTTCCAAGTCGTTTCTACTTTTTGGCGAAACGCCTACGCGCGCCTACTTCACAAAAGATTCCTTAGGGATCCCCCGCATAATCAACCGAGGAAAAAGAAGCCGTCACAACAGCATCAACCACAGCCACGTTCAAAGCCACGACCATGTATGTCGGCGTCCCCGATGGTCTAGTGGGTTAACCTCGTAACCACTAAGGTCGATTTCGCAATTTCGAGCCCCCCCTCGAGTGCATACTCCTACTCGTAGGGATTTTTTGTTGTGCAAAACAAATTTAATTGCGGAAAGCGCTAGAGCGTGAGTTAGCAAACTTCGATGAAAATCGACGAGCGTTAGGAATGTTAGAAAAACTAAAGGATGTACCGGGGGAAAGAAGGGACGACACTTGTGGCCATGGCTTGTCCAGAAGCGGGAAAGTAAAAGGGAGACAAAAACAAAAAATGTACAATATGTTTTCGTTAGGTGTTTAGGCATACTGAGCCATGGGAACGAGGTACCTCACGACCAGAAAAATGGTGGCATCGTGAAATTGATTACTTTTTTTGACAAACGCAAGATCGAGCAGACTGAAAAATTCATGCTGCTTCTTTGCTCAAAGTCACTTGAATATAGTATACTAGATTATTCGCATGGCATCGCAAATATCTCGTGAAGGGCCACGAAACGAGTTTTCTTACGGCGCCCAAGCTTCCTAAACCAAATATTTCAGCCTTTGGACGCCATCGTTATGTTTGTCCGCGTTGAACGGACGTGAAAACCAACGAAATGATTGATTTTCGTGGTTTTTGGCGCTTCTCGAGGGCCCGGCAGCGTCCTTCAATGGATAACGAAAAGTGTAGCGCCAGAAATGTTCCTCCGGTTTGTTGTGATAGTGTGACCTGATCTTCTAGCTATAATGGTCAGGCCAAGAGCCCAAACAAAGATAGCACACTAGGCGGTATGATAGCATGCGCTGCTACCATTGCTGAAAGGCGTATCCACCATCGTCCAATGTATCCAAGGCTGGGTTGGGCACGCCCGTAAAATTGATGCGGTGTATCAGCGCCATATGGTTATCTTCCAACTACGTTATCAGATAACAAGTCATGCTTGTTGGATATAACTGCACGTGTACACAAATGGCTAGGCCCTGCCAATGGTTGTCTATAGCTAACATATCAGATCACACTATCATCGAGGTCTAACGGATCTCGGGCCACCAACTTGTTCGCGGCCGTGGTGGCATCATCCCGGTACTGCACGAGACGTTTTGGACCGGGCTTCTCAGCCCTTCCTGGGAACGCGAGCTGGATCTCCAACACTGCCGAGCCCACACCCATTGGCGCTGGTCCGGCACCCCAACGTGATTCCGGGAAGCCAGCCGCTTATACCGCCAGATGCGCATTCGTGCCGCACACCGCGAACTGTCGTGCACTCGGGGCGCAATATGCCTCGCCCCTGGCTAGGGCATCGTCCCGCGCAACCTTTGCTCAAGCACGTCTGCTATTCAACCCTCCCTCCCGGGGCACACATCTGGTACAAGGCCCGCAACAACTTCTGGTGGCTAGGCAAGATCGCCCATTGCGCCCAGCCGGACACTTCTTCAAACAATTCTAACATCGTTAGATTCCTTGACGACCCCGGACCGATCAAAATCGACATCTTATACTACATCGCCGGAGGTTATCTACGGATCTTGGTGTCTTTAGCGTTCGCTGGATGGAGGACTCGCTCGCGTGGTGTTGCCAAACCCGGACGCGCTCCGTCGAGTAGACACTACCCCGCCCTAGTTGCCCGTTCGTAGCACCTTCTCTCATCCTTTTAAGCTGTGTCTTCTAAGTTTGGTTATCAGCAGATTCCGATTTCATAGCCGCGGTTAGGCCCTTACTTTTGCCGCGCGACAATGTCGTTTGCAGAGTTCCGGTTTATCTATTAGAGCATGACTGCCTTCCTGAAGTGCCATCGTGCTACCCTTCGGTTTTGGTACAATATATATGTGTTCTTCTTTGTGTTACCTAGTACTATTTTATAGTTGTCTCGTTCGGTTAGACACACAACACTGGTCCTTTATTGTGTCTCCTACAGTGTGCCCCTTTGTACGATCTGTCTTTCATCTCTTTCTGTTGGACAAACAGCACTGAGCCTTTATTGTATCTCCTACAGTGTGATCCTTTCTCCGTTTTTCCCTTGGCTTGGCCATACCATAGCGTTAGCTTTGTACATCCATTTTTTTCTCCTTATTTTCTCCGTTGCCTTGGTCTGTTCCCGTTGGACACACACCCCTTAGCGCTTCGTCAACTCGCCTACAGTGTGATCTATAGTGCGTTATGTTTTGGGTCTCTCCCATTCACCAATATACGTGTTGACCCAACGTCTGGTTTTGATCCCATATAGTCGTCGTATCCCCGTGCTAGGATCCGACTTGCGTAAACAAGTGATCGTCACCCCTTCAATCCGAGATAGGGGTTACCTTTTTCCAGAGGTGTCTCAGCCTCATTACGAGGTGTGGAGTAGTCTATAGCTTAAGTCTTCCTTTGTGCTTTGATTAGCCGCATCTTCGACCTCTCTCCGATTTCTGAATGGTTGATATCACTTCTTGAGTCGTCGTTTGATCTGCATCTACGACTATTCAGGGTGGGCTAATGCGATAGTGTGACGTGGTCTGTTGGCTGTATACAACCATTGGCAAGGCCTAGTCAATAGTGTACACCTGCAGTTGTATCGAACAACCATTACTTATTATCTGATAAAGTAGTTGGAAGATATCCATATGGCGCTGTCGTAGGTCGTCCACTACGACAACCCCTCCTTGAGGAAATCTGGTGTTCGCAAAAGTCGCCAATACGGCACACTATCATACAGGCATAGGACACTTGACTATGACCGTACCATAAAATGATCCACACAAGCACGACAGTATATCGTGATCTGCATGCGCGTCGGGTTGTCCAACGTGCATTTTAGGAGGCTGAGAAACTACTTAGAGTTAACGTACTAGATAGTATACCTAGCGTATTTGGTATATTTATTTGGTATTTACGGGTACGATATATGTACGGGACAGAGGGGATGAGGTATGGATTCGGGTTTAACTGCGGGACCGCGGAGGCTCCGCCCCACTCCCTTCTCCCCCCCCCCCCTTGTTCACAACATAACTCAGTCACAAGCACCCCGGTTGGCTTCTAGAGCTACATTAATAATATCAAGAGAAACGAGTCAAAAAGAGTCAGACCCCTGCGGCGTGACATCACGTGCCCACGGCACTTCTGTGCAACCTTCATGCTGTACTTCATTCTGCATCTTAATACTGTCCGCACGCAACGTAAAATAACAGCGTCTTAATAGTCCTCTTCTGTGAAGAGAACAGCTTCCCCAATAATCAGTAGATTGGCACATATGGGATCCAGACGTAGAAAATCGAAAACTAAAAATCAAAGACATGAATTTATAAAAAATGCAAACGATCCGTAATTGGCTCGAACGGGCAAAACGATTGGTGAAGTCGGGAGAGAGAGGCGCGGCGAAAACGCTGCGGAGCGCTGTGACTACCGTGCGCTGAAGCGCCGCTACGATGGCGCTGCTCACGCACGCGACGTGGCCGTTGCTCAATGCGCTGATGAGGCGGTTAATCAATGCGCTGATGAGGCCGAAGCTAGCCAAGCTGCCGACACGCTCAGGAGCGTAAGCTATCAACGGAGAACCAAGAGCGCCTGAGGCTCGACGCAGATATTTTTCGTTAGCTGAGGAGCGGCTTCGTGCGGAAGCGGAAATGCGTTTAGTACGAGCAGCGCTGTCAGCCGAAGAGGGTAGGAGTCGGGCAGATGAGGCGAGGGTGTCGATTCTGGCAGAAGAGATGCTTCGCTTGTCGTGGTCACAGATGCACTAGTAAAGGAAATAAACGAGCTCATTTCGGTGACACTGGAGGGGGCTGAGGGACAGGTTTTGGCACAGCACGAGGACCAGCCCGGAATGCGTCTTCTAGATATGCTCGGCTTGGCGATGACTACTGCTGCTTTCTGAGTGTTTCAAGCTGCGCACGTAGACGGATAACGATCGAGAAATCAGCAAGTGCTGCTGATGTTCGGTAACGCAAGTGGGAGAAGAGCATTTCAATTCTCCGTTGGGGGCTGGGGGAAGGGGCACGCGATAATGCGATAAATATCTGATACGATCACCATTTCTTGGGTTCATGATTTGTTCTTGCTTTCGCCATGCAACGCGCATCACGACTCATCGTCGCAGAGTGTTGTTGCAAAGCTCACGATAATGCGATAATAATACAGTGATTTTTCAATGCGATTGATGATTTTTTTGCCTTTACACTGCAACGGTCATCTCAACTTATGGCCGGAGAGCGATTTTGCAAAGTTCGCGACAATCGTGGATGTACATTATCTGACTTTTTTACGGCAGTTTCCCCGGCAAGCCGCGGCATCTTCCGCGGCCTTCCGTGTCGACCCGCGGCTTGCCACGTCATTCCCCACGGCTACTTCCACGGCAACGTTCGCGGCAACAGCAGCGGCACCTTCCGGCAACCGCCACGGTAGTATCCGCGGTAACATCCGCGGCAATGCCCACGGCCGTGTCCACGCGTCCGCGCCTCTTACAGGCTTTGTCACTCACTACATAAACACTACAGATTAGGTGGCCCATACTGCTGTACTGCTGTACCTGCATTCGGGAGTCGGGAAACCTGCTGCAGACGTCACCACGCACGCCGATTTGTTTGTGACTTAGCACTTGTTTTGCCTTGTCTGAGGCGCCAATACGAGAAAAATACAAGCTCATACCGTAGACATGGACGGAGAGACACGTGCGGTATTGACAAAGCATGCACACAGCATGGGAACGAGGTCCATTTTATAGCCGGTACCAGCAACCACGGCGTCCCCTGGTCGGTATGCGCAGAAATGAATACCTGATATGCATTTTTCCAAACAATCACAATCAAGCGATTTGACAGCAGCCGCCATCAAATTTTAAAATTTCAGAGGCTCAAAACCAACAGCCCGCATAACTTCAGCACACCAAGAGTGGCAGACATAGCGAAATATTGGATATATATATAAAATGGACACCAGCTACAAACAGCAGTAGCAGGTGCAGCGGCAGAAAGAAGCAGCAGCAGCAGCAGTAGCAGAGGCAGCAGCCGCAGCAGGACATGGAAACTGGCGGCGCCGCCCGGGCTCTCGCCGTTATTGCAGATGAGGTTATACATGCATTCGACATTGGGTGCTTCTTGCATTTTCGCAAGGGATGTACATTATTTGACTTTGTTGCGGCAAGCCACGGCTTACCACGAGCACTGCCGCGGGTTACCACGGCACGCCATGGCTATCCGTGGCGACGCCCACAGCTGTCCACGGCATGCCGCGGCATTCCGTGGCAACCAGCGCCTGTTTCCGCGGATATTGTGGTGGGGCCAACCGTGGTTCTTGCCGCGGGTATGTCCGCGGATGTTGCCGCGGGTGTATCCGCGGCAGTAATCGCGGTTAGCTCGACGGCAACAACTAAGGAAACAGCCGCCGGTGTATCCGCAGGTGTATTCGTGGCAACAACCGCCAATATACCCGCGGATACACCGGCGGCTGTTTAACCGCGGATACACCCGCGGATACACCCGCAGCTGTATACGTTGGTATTGCCGTGGGGCTAACCATGGGTACACCACCGCGGATTCACCCGCGGATTTTCCGTGGATATTACCGTGGGGCCAACCGTGGTTACACCCGCAGCTGTTTCCGTGGGTATTGCCGCGGAGCACAACACGGTTATTACCCCGTATACACTGTTCCGTGGGCATTGCCGTGGATCTAACCGCGGTTATTGCCGCGGATACACCCGCGGCGGTTTCCGTGGGTATTACCGTGGGGGTATTGCCGTGGGGCTAACCGGAAACACCCACCACTGTTTCCGTGGGTAGGGCCGTGGATCTGACGGCGGTTATTGCCACGGATACACCCGCCGCTGTTTTCGTCGGTATTGCGTGGAGGTAACCGGATACACCCGCGGCTGTTTCCTTCTGAATTGCCGTGGAGCTAACCGTGGTTATTGCCGCGGATACACCCGCGGATACACCCGCGGCTGTTTCCGTGGGTATTGCCGTGGGGCTAACGGCGGTTGCTGCCGTGGATACACCCGCGGCTAGTTCCGTGGGTATAGCCGTGGAGCTAACCGCGGTTACTTTATTCCGTGATAATGAGGTGACGGTCAACCCTACCTCAATCAAACATTTTCATTCCTTTTCTCCTTTTATGATCCTCTTCTCCTCTTCTCCTCCTCGTGTATTCTCCTTTCCATTTTTCTTATTCTCCTCTTTGGTTTCCACGTTTGGCCTACAAATGCCTTTTTTCAAACAATCTTACTTTATTTGCTTCACAAGTGATCTTCACAGACACTCGGTGCCGCCTCTGCAACTCTTATCACAGAGACAGAGCCTCGACACGCATCATTCTAACACACCAACTTCAACTATCGTTGCTCTCGTTAGGACGAGCGAACGTCCGTATCGACCCAGATTCGTATTGTGCAAGTCTGTCTGTGCCCTCGTGTCTGTCTGCTGTGTTGAGCTCCGGCCTATTTCTCGTAGGTAGACGTCTAGATGTGGAGATAGAACACGAGAAAGCGTCAACACACTCCTCCCTATATATGTCACAAAGAAAAACAAATCAGCGGGTGAAATGGATTCGGCACGTTTTAATGCTGTACGAATGGTATAGTGTGCATATGATGTGTAACAGCAGTCTCTGATGGATGACTGTACATGAACTGCCGTAAGACTGATAGTAAACTCCCCCTCCGGAGTAAACGCCCCGGGACCCTGTTCTCGGCGAAATGAAGCATTTTCCGAAGTGAACACACCCCATTCAGACAAGAATGTGAACCGCCTAGGACGCATAGTAAACACCCCCCCCCCTTCCAAACATTTGGGTAAAAGCCCCGGGGCGGAATTTGCAATCAATTTGAGAGAGGGGAATACGGTTGTTTCCGACACAGGCATGGGGGTGGTTTGCACGACAATGTCAATCTATGGGCAGGTAGATGCGTTGCGCAACAGTTTCACGGGCATATTATAAGCCGAGCACAGACAACCAAACACGTTCATAAGCTCCTGCTTTCTACACATATTTAAAACCCTGCCACTCGAACGAGAATACCGGTAATACTAGCATAGGACACAGCCCCGGTCCCAGCCCGGTCGCCGCCCCACGTTAGCCCTCGACGCCGCCATCACGGCATCGAAGGCGGGTGTACACGATCGCGTTGAGCTTCGTCGCTGTCGAGTAGGAGGGTAGGGTTGGGCATGCCACCTCTTCAGCTCCGATGGACGCTTCTGGTCAAAGCTCTGAGTGTTTATAGTAGGGAGTGATCCACGCCGTACGACCTGCGCACCAGCCGCGGAAGCTGACGAAAGGAGAGGGCAACGGCGTGCCTGTCTTCGTTGGCGCCCTTGCACCAGGACGGCGCAACATTCCCCGCTGCACCACCACGGCGCTAGCTCCCACAACGGTTTGAGTGGTCTTCAGTACTTTTATCGGTGCTGGGCGCTTTGTCGGTGCTACTTGGTTGCGACATGATCAACACCTACTGCTGTGCTGTTGCAGAGTGTGTGAGGGGTGTGGGGTCTATTGCTGTTTTTCGTATCGCCCTGGGGAGCAAACATACCCAAGACCTACTTTTTGAACACGCCCCAGGCACGGAGCAAACGACCCGGGTTACATTTTCAACATTGCATCATCGAACCATCCCGGGGGGCGTCTACTAACAGTACTAGGGTACACTGGTATGTCGTAAAATGAGCTGGGGCCTGCTGCCTGCAGCTGCTGTTCTGCTGCAGGACTCTGTCCTCATACACCATTGTGGACGGAAGTATATCAACCGTTCGATGTATTACTGCAGTATACACCATGAACGGCCTTTGCATGTCCGACCGCTCTTTATCCTGTATTTTATTCCTCAATGTTTGTCTGCTGGGACTGCTTGCTGGAAATTATTCAATTTCTTCCTTCTACAATTATTTATAACCCAGCCAATCGAACGAGTATAACGGTAATACTCGCATGAGATACAGTCCCTGTCCCAGCCCGGTCGCCGCTCCACGTTAGCCCTCGACGCCGCCATCACGGCCTCGAAGGCGGATGTACTCGATCACATTGAGCTTCGTCGCTGTCGAGTAGGAGGGCTAGGGTTAGGCGTGCCGCCCCTTCGGCCCCATCGGACGCTCCAGGTCAAACGTCGGAGTGTAAACAGAAGCGAGTGGTCCGCGCTGTACGATCTGCGCACCAGGCGCGGAAGCAGGCAAAAGGAGCGGGCGACGGCGTGCCATTCATCGTGGGCGCTTCTGCACCAGGACGGTGCAAGCGTCCCCGGGCACCAAGACGGCGTAAGCTCCCTCAAAGGCATAGGTGGTTTTTGGCACTTATGTCGGTGATGGCCGCTTCGTCGTTGCTTCTTGGTTGCGACATGATCAACACCTGATACTGTGCTGTTGCTGAGTGTGTGAGGGGTGTGGGGCCTATTTATTGTTTATTCGTATCGCCCTGGGGAGTAACATTTTCCTAGATCTACTTTCTGAACACGCCCCAGGAACAGAGCAAACGACCCGGGTTGGGTTTTCAACATTGCAACATCGAAGCACCCCGGGGGGCGTCTACTAACAGTACTACGGTATGTGTCTTACAATGACCTGCGGCCTGCTTCCTACAGCTGCTGTTCTGCTGTGCTTTTCTGCTACAATACTCTGTACTGATACAGCATTGTGGACGGAAGTATATCAACCGTTCGACGTGTTACTGCAGTATACACCATGAACGGCCTTTGTATGTCAGACCGCTCTTATCCGGTATTTTGCCTCCCTCATTGTTTGTCTGCTGGGACTGCTTGCTGGAAATATTTCCTTTATTTTCAGCTGGCATTTTTCAATTCTGAGTTAGAGCATGGGACAGCAATCCCCATGGAGTACACTTTGAATATAGAGTCTAGAATGTTCTTTTCATAGTTTGTGGAGTTTTTTATGTTGACAATGACCATGTGGAACCCTTCCCGAAAATGCTATCTTCAGCGCGAAAGAACCGAAATAAAAGTCTTCGGGAAAGATAGTACAATTTAAACTCATGGTATCGTTGCAAAACAACGGCTGGTGAATTAATGTCCAGGTTATTTCAGTACCGCAACTGGCAGCACGTCTATCACAAATCGTCATCCTCACATGAACACCTCTGTAGTACCGTATTGCTGTACGATGCATGTCAGGTACACGGCACGAACAAGTGGGCGTCTTCGTGTGCAGTAGACCTGCCACACACTCGGAGTACGTTGCATCCTTTTTAACCTGCCGCTGCTGACCTGCTACACACGCAGACCCCAGTTCGCCTGCTGCACATACCTCAGTTTAGCAGCCTTGTCAGTCATACATCTGGTGAACACAGACTGCCATTATTATCGTAGCCCGTGTCCAAAGATGTACGGCAATCCAAAACGTGTAAAACGTCCGCAATGCGTTTTACGACAATTTCCCGATTGGGCAGATGGCAGGCGACAAACGCCACTACTTGCTACTGCTGCGTGTGTTGCACAATGGAGCTCGTCGGAAAACACGGATACAGCGGTCTTACTGCGCGCTGAAAAGTATTTCCTATTTGATTTAGGGCAAGGCCTTCAACTCCTATCGGTTATACAGAAATTGACAACCAGCCTGACTTTGGCGCTCGCACCCCGCTCCTCCCTATTCACAGGTCGTTACTGATCCGACAGCGCACCGACAAGAGCGAGCACGTGGGTTTCAGACACTGGTTATATCGCGAGCACAATAGTGTCTATTGATACTCTGGCTGTCACAGTCGTGGGTTACTTTAGCAATGAGATGGACGCTGTAACTGTGGCCCCCCCCTCCTGCCCGTGCCCTTCCGCATCTTCACCGGTCTCCTCTCTCCCCCCCCTTCTTCTTAATCCCCTACTCCCCCCTTCTTTCCTCCCCTTCCTCCTCCAATGCGAAGTTACAAAATGCTGTATTTGTCGCAAGCACCGTGCTGGTCGCTTCCTCGCTGGCTATATTAATAGCGGAGTACGCTATTAATGGTGAGGGCACCATACTCGTGTCACCCTCCCTTTCTTTCCCATACTCCTCCACACTCGCTCACCATCTTTTCCTTCCCTATCCCCGTCGCCCTTCCCGTCATCATCCTCTCCCAGCCTCTTCCATACGGCCTCTACGTTACACGCTTTTCCCACCACCCCTTATCCCCTCCCGTCCGCTACTCCCAAATCCTTGTTCTCCACTTCTTCCCCTCCTTTCGACGTTCCCACCTACGCACCATCGCCGTCTCTGTTCACCCCGCTTTTCTTGAACACCCCCCCCACCCCCTCGTCAATTTCTTCTCCTTCTCCCGAACAAGGAGGTTTCCGTCGAACCACGCGGTCCCCCACATCCCGCGTAACCAGCACCCCCCGAACCAGCTTTCCCACCAGTAATGTCGATGGTCCCCCCAGACCCGGCAGCACTCTCGCTCCTGAGGCCACCTTGGTCCCCAGCGTCCAGCCTGTAGAAGTTAGTCCTATCCCAACCATCTCTGCCGCTGTGGACCGCAGCATCTTACCCGTCGGCGAGTTTGTCATCCCTCCAACCCGCGCACCCGTCCCTACCCTTACCCCAAGCGCCACCCTTGCACGTGGCGCGACCCTCGCCCCTGGAACCACCCACATGCTCAAGTTTGTCTAAAACGACCTACCCACCTCATCACCATCCGCCTCAACCGCGCCCGTCGTTCAGCCCCCCGACCCCCCAACCCGCCCATCCGTCACTACCCTTGCCCCAGGCTCCACCCTTGCACCTGCGGCGACCCTCAACCCTGGCGCCACCACCCTGCCCATGTTTGTCAACCAAGCCTTACCCACCTCAGGGCAATAGGCCTCAACTGTCACCGTCGCCCAGCTCCTCGCCCCGTCAACCCGCCAACCCGTGACTACCCTTGCCCCTGGCGCCACCTTTACACGTGGCGACCCTCACCCCTGGTGTCACCCACATGCCCACGTTTGGCTTCCGAGACCTACCCACCTCAGTGCCATCCGCCTCAACCACACACTACGCCACCCTTTCACCTGGAATCACTCTTGCCATTGCCGCGGCTCTCGCCCCCGGCGGCACCCTCGCCCGCGGACAAACCCTCACGCTCACCATTCTCCACCGAACTCTAACCATCTCAGTGCCGTCATCTTCTCTCTCCGTCACCTCTACAATCATTTTCATCGAAACCGAGCCACCGAACGACTCGACATTCCCCCCTCCCCCTCTCCCACCTCCTCGACCAGACGTGGAGCCCCCGACGATCCAGTGCTCCAGTACAAACGATCTGATGAGGGGTTTGACTGGTTGGCGTTAGGTTTCATTCCTGCCTCGATATTCTTTTCCATGTTGTTGGTGTTTCTCTGGCCCATGAAAAGCCTATCCAGGCAAAAAGACGAGCACCAATGTGAACACAACGAGGCTTGGACCATATTTTATTCTTGGTTTCAAGAGTTTTCTCTGGTCCTTCTTAGGGCCGCCACTTAGAGAAAAGTATTGCCTATGTTTGGCCATGGGAGAGACGGCTTCGTGGTTTGAGGTTCGATGAAGACACCTCTATAGCGGTGCCTCCTTCTTCGATGGGTGAATATGTTCATGGATGAGCCGTACTAGGGTAGTCGTTGCACGTTTTAGCCAGACAATTCCGCAATGACAGAGTGCCTCGGCTGAGGAGCCACCCCGTATGTTTGGATCGGATGTATATATTTTGCAGCGTTGTTCGTTAGATATCTATTTCAGGGGATCGTGTCTCGGGCTCGTCTTCCAGGTCGCCGTACGGTCAGTAGTTGGGTGATTGATACAGCGGTTCAAGCGAGGAATCTGAGGAATTGTAGGTGAGACCCTTAACGTAGCACGCGTCGAAGCATAGTCACTACTACGGGGGACCATAGTAATCAGGACCTGCGATATACACAAAAACCTACATATTATCCTATTATTATCGATCATATTTGGTCCTGATTACTATGTACCCCCGCAATAGCTTGACTATTTGATTTCTCTTCACTATTAATAGTTGAGTTCGAAATGTGCTAAGGGTCCGCATTCGCGCGGGGAATATCATCGTGAAAAATATTGAGAGGAGCCTGCATGGACAACGACACGGGCTAGAAGGAGTACATGCGGCTTCCACATTGTGTTCGCCTGAGGTTCATGTGATTTGTTTGTGTCCTTGGCTTTGTGTGATCGACGATTTTGAAGTTCTTCCTGCTATTTCACGAATTGCAAACATGAAGATGGTATATACCGGTACGTCACAATATATCTGGCGCGGAAAGATGTTTGTAACTATCGATGACTTGTGCGCGTTGGTGGACGGTTTAAACCAGCCTAAGCTAGCCAGACTGTTTTTTTTATGTTCGGCGAACAGTGGTAGTACATCGCGCAATATACATAGGGGTAGAGGAGGGGTGTTACGTTCAGCGGGATGGTCGGTTTAGTTGGACAGAAACGAAAAAAAGGTTGCACTGGACGTGCTGTTGACGCCACCAGTCGGTGAAAATCGTGCACCACCAGCAGATGTGTTTCAAAATGGACTTCAACCGTTGTGTTTTACGAGTGTTCGTATATGCCAGGCACAGGAAAACAGCAGGACGCTTGTATGTTATTATCTACAAGCACTCGTATATGCAGCCGAACACCAGTACTCTTGCGCTCGTAGGCATGCATCCATAAAGCCGCCTCAGTGTATATTATTCCATTCATACGACCAGTAATTTAATCAAGGTACGAGTGGATCTTTGTACATAAGATTTTCTCGAGAGTCTTCGTTTCAGCGTCACGACAAGCTTCCATCTATTCCAGGGATATTATAGGCTTCGGCCATCTAGCATGTATATCAGGGCAGAATATATCAACAGGGAGTCCAGACACTAAATTCGGGTGGCTCTCACATGCATGACGCTGGTTGTGTGCAGCAGCAGGGACACTGTGTGCGTGCGGCAGGTCGTCTGTTCTAATGCCGGTCGTCGAATTGACGGCGAGCTCGACACTTATTGCGTCACGCCGAGGTTCCCTATCCGGTTAACGATGAGCTTCGGCCACCCGGCAAGCTCACCAAGGCATTAGAACACAACATTGAACCCAGACACGCAGTTCGGGTGGCGCCCACATGCGTGACACAGAGTGCGCGATGCAGCGACGACACTTGGGTACGCGCGGCAGCTCGTCTGTTCTCCCATCTTGTTTGTGTGCGCTGGTGGTGGCCCAATGACTCGGCTGCTGCTGGCTTCAGCCATCTAGCAAGTATACCAGGGCAGAATGTATCAACAGGGAGTCAATACACGAAATTCGGGTGGCTCTCACATGCATCACGCCGGTTGTGTGCAGCAGCGGAGACACTGTGTGCGTGCGGCTGGTCGTCTGTTCTAATGCTGGTCGTCCAATTGACGGCGAGCTTGACACTTATTGCGTTACGCCGAGGTTTCCCGTCTGGTTAACGATGAGCTTCGGCCATCGGGCAAGCGCACCGAGGAATTAGAACACAGCATTGAACCCAGACACGGAGTTCGGGTGGCGCCCACATGCGCGACACAGAGTGCGCGATGCAGCGACGACACTTGGGTACATGCGGCAGCTCGTCTGTTCCCCCACCTTATTTGTGGCGATGGCGGTGGCGGTGGGCGGCAGAAGCTTCACGCCTTTTTGAAGGGGTCCTATTGTTATGGCGCTCTCAGAAGTACAAACCGGCGGGATAAACGGTAATCACACACGAGGGGTACCGCATGCCGGGTACGTGGAAGTTTGAAAAATATCTGCTCGCTGGTGGCACAATTATTGTCGCCCGCAGACAGTACCTGTGGATGGATCCCAGTTCCTTCTTGGTACAAAGAATAAGCGAGGTGTCCGAATGCGTTAGTGTCGGGCGCCCCCGTGGTCTTGTGTTGAAACCCGATTACTACTAAGGTTGGAATCAGGAGTTCAAGTCTCGGTATGGAGACTTGTATTTATAGAGACCCAAACTGCCGAGAGCGCTTTATATCGTGGGTATGCACAAGTCGACGCGAGTCGACGAGGGAAGAAAGTGCTGAATGCTTCTCGCGATAAAACGAAGGCGCGTACCGTAGTAGGGAGGGAGAACAACCTGCTATGTGACCCGGGTCTGGGTTACGACTAGGGGAGGAGAAGGAGGAAGCGGAAATGCGAATATAATAGCTGGGATATAGAAATAATACGAAAGTGTGGTGGACTTGTTAGTCCAGAGACTTGTCACGAGTCGCTGCTGGGCGTACTCGCGAGATGTATTCAAGAGAATCATATGAATTTATTTGAAGCGCTCTTTGGGCCAAGAGGAACAAAAAGCGTTGCGTGCGAGGTGGGCGCAGGCTCAGTAGACTAAACACGGCACGATACACGGTCTACGGTCGTATCTATGCTACGTGTCTTTTTACCTACAGACACACCGCAATATTCCTCGATGCGTGCTCGTGGAGGCCGTGGCCACGTGCTGTGACCAATACTATGACAACCGACGACCGCCGAATGACGAGGCTAATGCCATGCGCTTGCAACGTTCTGACTGTAGTTAAGCTTATAGACACGCCTATTGCCACCGGTTACATAGATAGGCTGATTGATACTGTCTGTCGTGCCTACGTATCCAATATGCTTACACTCTAAATTTAATAGTATCCCATGCTACTACTGGGCATTGACTAGTTATGCTGCCTAGAGCGCCTACACACTATGAATCTATTCGTTACCGGACAGCGACTCGGTAGGGTACTGCCCGCTGGTGCTATAACAAAGTACCCCCACCACCACGACCCCTCAATCGAGGCGACGAACAAAAATTACTGCTGAGTACAGAAATCTGACAACTCAATAACCATGGTCTAAACTACCGTATTCGTGCTTGAAAAAGATAAGCCAGATGCTAATATGTGCAATACATAGCATACACTGTCGTTTGTCCTCAACAATTTACTCTTGTTACTTCGTCTACATCTTCTGTACATTTTCGTGTGGAACCCGCTGCTATATAACAACATAGGGTCAGTGATACTTGGCCACGTCGCAATACCTTCCACCACTCCTGCTTCCTTGACGATGGGCGACATATCCTTTTGCAGCTAACGAAATGACCACAACACCTAACCAGGCAACACAAATGCACACTACCGTGACTGGATGAAAGAGGGACAATCATACCAACCACCATCATATCACACACAAAACCTTCTAACTCGCGCTGGTCTATACGCGTACCAAACGCATACATCGTCGGTACGGTGTGACCCCGAACGCCAAAGACTACCAGGCCATTCTTGGTCGTAGAGTTTACTTCGGAAAGGATACCACAGTCGAACGGCAGCTTTAACTACCGTACTGACACATGCTACGACAAAGGTGCACCAGTTTTTGTTCTGAGGCTCCTCACTTGAAGGAGTTCTGAACTTCACCCACAAAACAAATTTTGAGTAAACTGAAAGTGCAACCCGATGAACAAACCCAAGGCCCACGTATACCGAAATATCAGATTCTGAAACAGGATCGGCATTCCGACGATTTTGGGTTAAGGAGGCGAGTCATTCAGAAATCAGAAAAAAAATTAAGCCAAAAAATGCTGTCTCTATCGTAGCACGCGTCTGCTTTGCTTCTGAAACGCAATCCGTGCTGTCACGACTGTATACAGCTGGTGCACGAGCAATTGACGGCAGGTATGTGTGTAGAAAGGCGCTATGTACTACTCTTATATATTGCAACTGCATATGACGAATAACAGTGTATCAACGAACCGTCTGTTGACCAAGAAATTCAAACAAACATCAGCTTACCACGTTTCTGCTCTCCCCATACGCGCAAAGAAAACTCGTGGTGCTTCGCACTACAAAACAAATACTGCCGCAAAGCTGGTGCGACGCCAGGCGATATAGATGCCCTCCTAGCGATGCAAATGATTATGCGGCGACGCCAGAAACGATGGACTCCCATTCCAAAACACCGACATTGTTCAGCAACCCCAGAAACGGTGTGCCGTTGGAGTCCTAAACAGGGATGATGCGGGAATTCAATAAACCGTCCTCCGCGCCAGCCCCAACGGCTTCGATGCGGTGGTCCTATTCCGAACGATACTTCGGCCACGACACGTTGCTGTTGCGGCGACACCGAAAGCTTCGGCAGTCCCGTCTAACAGAGCTGCTCTAGGTATTCTGAAAGCTGCCTTTCCGGCAATCCCGCGAGTAGGGGATCCCTGGCGATGACGATATCACGTTGGCGTCTGTATATAGTTGTACCTCGGCAATTCCAAGAGGCATTCCCTACAGCCGTTCCAACGTTATGTAAAGTGGCCTAGTCTCACACGATGTCTGTGTGCAATGTCCGTCCGGCGACATCAAGACAACTATGCATTGATTCCGAGGACGGCGCCCGGCAATCTCACGATGAGCGACCCTGGGCGATGCGGAACCCCAGCGGTCCATGCTGATGATGATGATGATGATGATGATGATGATGATGATGATGATGATGATGATGATGATGACAATGATGATGATGACGATGATGATGATGATGATGATGATGATGATGATGAGGATGATGAAGATGATGATGATGATGATAATGAAGATGATTATGACGATGGTGGCGATACTAGGCAATGATGACAAGGCTCCAGGGATCGCACAGTCAATTTTGCACTTGCTGCGGAGGTGAATGGGCTCCTTGAACTGAACGCCGTCGTCGAAGTTGTCGTCAACTTGAATGACTGGTTTACCCCTGAATATTCGCTGCTTTTCGAAGCTCGAGGTAGCCGCGACGCTCCCGCTCTGGTAGCACGTTTTTGCCAACACTACTCTGTGTTTCTTTCGTTGGTTTTGGCCTGGCCTTCCATCACGGAACGTCGTCGCATGGCCTTCATGATGATTCCGACGACGTTTTGCTTCCCTTCCTTGCCGTCCCGGTACTCGGAAATCGAACGCTGTATCTTGTGCCACAACAGTGCAGTGTAGCAGCAGCACGTAGTAGGACGACCCTACGAAGCTGGTTTCCGGTCTCTGTAGAAGTACAAGTACATACCAGTAGCAGCAGCGCTAGTCGGCGATGACCTCGGCACCTCTGGGGAACGGTGGACATTAGTTTCCATTGCGGGGGTCTCAAGTATAGTACGATGGGCTTGATAACTCCGGGGAGAAGCACGAAATACGTGTTCGCCGAAAAATACCTGCGAGTAGACGCTCTGACGCCAGGTTAAATTATTTTCAAGGCGTAACTTATGGTTCGAAATTCTACGTGAGGTGCCAAACACGTCGAGAGCTCAACCCCATCTAGCGGAGTGTCCACGTGTTTCAGTACGGTGCACATACTAGTGCCGAGGGTTTTCCGGGAGCAACTGTCCCGCGTTCTTGTCAGCTACGGTCTGAAGAAAATTTCCAAGTTGAAAGGAGGCACTATGTGGGAACAGAAGAGAAGAAGAGTAGTTAGGTGTGAAATGGAATGGGGCGAAACCCCCGTCGATCAATCTCGGCAAGATATACAGTTTACGGCTATTTGAATCCGACGGGTCGTTGTGCTGGCCAACCCACAACAACATTCCGTGATGTTTGCTTGTGGAGGCCGCTACCTCGTACTATGTTCAATGCCTCGACTACCGACCACCTACGATCAAAGATACACAGGCTACATACTCGCATCGTTCGTGCTGTAGTTACGCCACCCGTGTAGGCAAATTTTCTGATCAATACCGTCTGTCGCGGTTCGCCAACGAACGATGCGTGAGCACACAATTCGACAGTATTCGCCGCCACAATGGAACATTGCCTAGGCAGGCTGCAACTCTTGTCATACAGGACACGCAAGAGCTCCGCATATCTGTAATATTTTGGTTTATACGCCCCCCCTCCCCCTCCACAAGGTATTCTGTTTGCATGTTCTCTCCACGTCCCTCCCTTTCGTGTATCCGATATGGCGAACATAGCAGGCATCCCCACCCCTTGCGCGATATGGTGTACGCCTTCATTCTTATAGCTAAATTCACTCAGCGTTTCCTTCCGTCATCCCCATTGGACGCGCGCTACAATATAGGTAGCACTCTTTGAGACGGTCTCTGAATGACGGGGCCCCTTAATCCCAAATCATCGGAAATTCAATATATTTCTTTTGGAGTAATTTTCGTTGTATAGCTAGGCCATCTGATTGTTCATCGGGTGGTACTTTTTGGTTTTCCCCTAATCAGGGTTTGGGAAGGAGGACAGAGCTCCTCGCGTGAGGAGCCTCAGAACGAAATTGGTTCACCTCTACCGTAGCATGCAAACACTCTCCATCACGAGCTAGAATTTTATCTATAGCTCTCAGGAGGTTCAAGGGGAAGACACATACAACGATAAGGACCAGCGACCAATGGTTACCGACGACTGGTCCTGTGGTAGGGGGACTACCCTCGTTTTCACTACTTCGTTTAGGCCGCTCGGGCGAGTGACTCATTATTTGTCTCCAAACAGGATTTTTCGTTTTGTTTTGCGCGGCGCAAGTGACAACTATCACAAGGTAGTGCATATAGCAAAAGCAGAAAGCATAAAAGCTGGAAGATCGCAAACAAAAACCTGGTAGGGTATTTACTCTTCCGAGTGGCTCCGGACGACTGGAAAAATACCTGAAGATGCCCTCCCCCTACCGTAGCACGAGTCCGAGGTTCTCCATCTGAGAAGGTCACTATCCTACCCAACCCCAGAGTGTATTACATGTCAAAAATGCAATCCAATGGAAAAATCGCATCATGTCCTGGTGTATACACCGACTAAACTTGGAAACACTCAACGACATCGGGTAGTTGTACGGGTTAGGAGCCCCGTCGGCCAGACTCTTTTTGAACAGATAATGAAGTCTCTATCGTAGCACGTCGGAGACGAGATCGACCAAACCCAACAACAATGACGATCGCAGCGTCCGTCGGACAAAAACAGCGCCGGCTTCTAGCATAGGGGGCAGTGTCAGAGGTGCAACGACGCGTGCTACGATAGAGGTACCACATTTTGGCTGGGACTGTTTCTGACTGACGGGGGGTTCCTTAACCCAAAATCATCGGAATTTCAATAATTTGTTGCAAAAAAACACGTTGCATACATTCCTAGGGCAAGGTACTGTCCATCGGGTACCACGTTTTTTTCCCTTCCATTCAGTTTCTGGGAGAGGTTTAGACTCATGCTACTTTAGAGGCGCACCGTTTTGTTTCTGAGGCTCCTCACTTGAAGAGCTCTATCCCTGTCACAAAAAACTGATCTGGAGGAGAATAAATGTGCTACCCGTTGAACCATATCATCGTCTACGGACACATGCTACGATAGAGGCGCACACGTTTGTTTCTGAGGCTCCTCACCTGAGGAGCTCTCTCTGTACTTCACCCACAAACCGATTTTGAGTAAAATGAAGGTGATGCAACCCGACAAACAAACCGCTGACCTAGGTATACGAAAAAAACATGCTGCACAAGAAGAATGACATCCCCACGAGTTTAGGTAAAGGAGGCCCATCATTCAGAAACAAAAATGCCAAAAAGTGCCACCTCTATCGTACCACGCGTCTAGGTATATAACGAAAATTGTGGCAAAACAAGAAAAGAAATTCTGACGAGTTTTGGTTGAGGAGCCCCGTCGTTCAGAGTATGTTTTAGTTGAAAAGTGTTACCTTTACCGTAGCACGAGTCTATAGCGCTCTTCAAGTGAGGAGCCTCAGAAAAGAAATGGCTGCACCTTCGTCGTAGCATGTGTCTACGATAGAGATTCGCTAGAACGTTGTGATGCTCCTCATTTTGAAGAGGTCCGGACCGCGCCCAAACTCTCATTGGGCTAAACCTGAAAGTGTAACATGACGAACAATGCCGTGGCCTTGCACGCATTCTACGATAGAGATGCACACATATTTTTTTCTGAGGCTCCTCAAATGAGCAGCTTTTCTGAGGCTCCTCAAATAAGCAGCCCTATACCCCACCCAAAACCTGATTTTGAGAAAACTTAAAGTGCGACCCGATGAACAATCCCCATGTGGCCCAGGTACGCAATGAAAAACACTGCACAACCAATAATAAAAAACTCCCGACGATTTTGGGTTAAGCAGCCCCGTCATTCGGAAACCGTTTCGGCCAAAACGTGCTACCTCTCTCATAGCACGCATCCTATGTATTGCATACCAACAACTGTATTTTAAAACATTTAAGGACATCGGATAGATTCCACGTTGAGGAGCTCCGTCGGTCAGAAACGATTTTTGTTTTTTTTTTGGCTGAAACCTGCTAACCTTATCTTAGTACGCGTAAAATGTGTAGTCCTAGACATTGACGGCTGTACACCCCCGCACGACCTGCAAGAGCAGCAGCTGCAGACGCATGCTACGGTAGAAGTGCACCGGTTTCGTTCGGAGACGCCTCACTTGAGGAGGAGCTCTAAAACTCTTCGTAAACCTGATTTGCGGAAACGAAAAAAAGTAGTACCCTCGGGTAATCCCATAGCCCAGGCATACAACGAAGATTACAGCAAAAAAAAAGAACGAAATGCCGACGATTTTGGGTTAAGGAGCGCGGTCATTGAGAAACCATTTTTAGCGAAAACCTGTTGCCTCCATCGTAGCACGCGTCTGCACCCTCGGTACATCCGTCGCCAATGCAAATGGTGTCCAGACATGTGCGTGACCGGAATGGGTTTATACCTTTTGCTCTTGCTGTTCGTTTTCCCTACCTACCACCCTCTGGTTCGGTGACGCATACTACGGTCGGCATGCACGTACACGGTCTGACGCTCGTGATACTAGCATAGTGTTATCTCCCTCAAACCTTCGCTTTTGATCACAATTGCACGCTTCCATCGACGAAGAAATCAATGACATACTATATAGGTATGACTCATGCTACGGTAGAGGCGCATCGTGTTTTATTCCTGGGGCTCCTCAAATGAGGAACTCAATCCCTGTCCCAAAAACAGATATGGGCGAGAAACAAAAGGCCTACCTGACGAACAATCCCATGGCCTAGGTATGCCACGAAAATTATGGCAGAATAAAGAACGAAATTCGGATGGGTTTTGGAATAAGGAGTACCGTCGTTCAGAAACGGATTCGGTCGAAACGTGCAACCCCTAAACAACGAACAAACTACTACTGCTACTGAAACAAAATACTTCGGATTCCGGCGATATTGGGTTCCTCTTCGTTTGATGAGTCCCGCCAGTTGGACATGTTTTGGCCAAACCTTGGTACCCCTACCAATGTGGCATGTGTCTGGAGTGGACGTACCCATAGCTCGTACCAGGTAGCACATTATTTGTTTTCCTTCCAGCAAATTATTTCGTTTGTGATGGTGGGCCCGTTCTCGCAGCCAAGTTCAAATGTCAGTAGCTGTTCCTCCGTATAGCGCCAACATGAGCCAGCCCATCTTATTACCGGTACTATAGCGGCAAACGGCACTACTCCGGATACTGCCCCCACTGGTTGTCTCCATCTGTGCCACGCGCTTCCACAGGCACTATAGCGGGCAGACAGCACTACTCAACCGGTACTACAGAGGCACTACTGCTACTGTGTAGGGTTTGGTCACGTGCAAGGTTTCCAATTCAAATACCAGGTATACAATAACATAATCATTGTTTCATACAGGGTGGCACAGAACGCTACGTTGCCACCCCCCTATGAACGTCAATATGAATGTTTGTGGGGGTTACCGTACAGACAATAGGTGAACCAAAAATAGAAGGAAAAACAACAAAACATGTGCGAAGCAAATCACAACATCGTTTCGGAACTACGGTCTTGTTTCGTGTGCCATACTTTGACATTGTTGCATTAATTTATGTGTTTTAAATAAACAATGATAGACAAAACAACATCATACGAATAATGGCCTCAAAAAATGATCACAGCTTCTTCGAAATTTCAAGACTTGACGTATTCGTTGGTGGATTTGTTAATTGCTTTTCCTGGTACTACGCTGTAGTTCACATGTTATGAATCTGTAAACAAAATAATGTTCTTCGTATTTTTAAATTTTGACCACGGATTCTTCGTAGTTGATATTCGTTGTACAGTAGATTTGTCAAGGGCTTTTCCGGACAAAATTCATGTACATTCGGTCGTTCACCTCCAAATATCAAGCACTTTTTTCCATATGGATATGTTTCCTTGTTCTTTCGAAGTTTGCGCTGACGAAACGTGAAGTATCATGACTGCTGTATTGTGCCTTGAAAGCTACAGCCAAACCAGTAATATCTATGTAGTCTTATTACCGGTGAGTGGACGGGAGGAGGGGGTGGGGTTGCATGTAGTGTTTAGATCGCATTATGTCACGTGTACGGGATACGTGTTGGACGTGTTGTATGTATTGCGTTCTCTTAACAGAGTATGACTGTATGGACATGATATATTCATAATTTCCTTGAACTCCCCTCACGCTGGAAAACGCCTTCCAGTTTGTCTTGTGTTGAAAAATATTGGGAATTGAACACCATTTTAGCCTGCTGCCTACCGCGACGAAGGCCAGTTTTTTCTAGAAATTTGTGTGTTCGAGTAGTCCTTTCGATAGTTGACACACTCTACGGTAGAGGTGCACCGCCTCATTTCTGAGGCTCTTCACTTGAGGAGCTCTATGCCTCACCCAAAAACAAATTTCGAGTACACTGAAAGCTCAATCCGATGACCACACCCATGGCCTAGGTATACAAAACATTCAGCAGATTGAAAAACAAGAACGACATTCCGACGGTTTTGGGGTAAGGATCGCCGTCATTCAGATACAAAAGATCCAAAAAGTGCTACCTCTATCATAGCAGGCGTCATTTGGTTACGTGCGAAGTAGTCGGAAATCGCACAGCAGTTATACAGTTTATTGTTTTTGTTTAAATGTCGCTTTTACTTTCCAGCTTTCGGACAAACCGTGTCACGGGTGTCGTTCCTTCTCCCCCCGCGGTACGTGCCCTAATTTTTGTCGCGCAAAGGATTCAGCATTCCCAACGCTCATCGACTCTATTCGAATTTTGTATGCGTACATTTGAGTACGTGTCAGATAATTATGGTATACTTCTGCAATATTAACACGTGAACCTTGAAACCTAAAACTGATAAGCACAACGGATAGCGGACGAGAATACCAAGTTCGCAACGAAAACTCAAAAAAGATATCATTACGTGTTAAAGGCATTGTTGTTGTCCACCGTCGTTCTCATTTATTAGTATTATCAGCTGGTCTATGGTTCGGCCCTACGCCATGAGAACCAATTGAGGACTTGGGGCCTGGGGGGCGGGGTGAAGGGGGCGTGTACGGGGGGGAGGGTGGAGTGTGGGTGAGAGATTGTACGCGCAAGGAACAAGCCACCAAGTAAAATATTTAGAAACAATTCGAAATAACGTACCAGGTAAAACAAAAATGATATCACCGGACAGAAAATGTAGTGGAAGATTTAATGGCGGCGGAGATCTGGGGTTTGTGGAGAGGTACTGCATCGTTGGCCGGATGGGAAAAAGGGATGGGGGAAAGGGTTTTTAAGTTGGGTTGGGGGTCCGGTTGATTGAAGTAGGGAGACAGAGGCAGGGAAGGGTTGAAGGGGGAAAGGAAGAATACTCTTCTTAGTACTGTACTCTGCGTGACGGTGTGTGCGACCAGGGTTGGTTCTGGGAGTGGGTGGGAGGTCGGCGGGTTGAAAGCCAAGAAGAGAGACCAAGTGAGGAGGGGGTAGAGTACGGATAAATGATGAATGTGGGTAAAGGGTGTATGGCCATGTATAATGGAGTGTGTAGTTCACAGGTAATAAAGTGACTGTTTGTTGAAGGCGGGGTTAGACACGTGCCACGGTAGAGGTGCACCCTTGTTTAGCTGAGGCTCCTCACTTGAGGAGCTATATCCCTTCCCAAAAAGTGATTTTGAGTAAACCGAAAGCGCAACCCGAGGAACAAACCCATGGCCTAGGTATACATAAAATTTATGTGGCAAAACGAGAACGACATTCCGATTATTTTGGGTTAACGAGCGACTTATTCTGAAAACAAAATGGCCGAAATGTTCTACCTCTATCGTAGCACTCGTCGTAATATAAAGTACGGTAAGGTTTACAGTAGAAAGTGGAAGTCTATATCGGGTGTGGTTATATATGCTACCGGTAGATATTTCGGGTGACGATAACATCCAACACTTGCTAATAATGATCCCAGATTCACGAGCAAAAAAATGTGACTGGTCCTAGGGCAGGGGGACTGCACTCATTTTCACTACTGCGTTCAGACCACTCGGGCGCGTGACTCATTATTTCTCTCCAAACAGGATTTTTTGTTTTGTCGGTGCAGCGCAA
Source organism: Laminaria ephemera (assembly GCA_036873875.1). Taxonomy (NCBI): domain Eukaryota; class Phaeophyceae; order Laminariales; family Laminariaceae; genus Laminaria; species Laminaria ephemera. The sequence continues at coordinate 35,730 of JAYJMJ010016513.1, read as the reverse complement.
GTGACAAGAATCCCAAGGTCGTGCATATCGCAAAATCAAAAAGCATAGAAGCTGCAAGACCGCACAGAAACAAGGTAGTCACTCTTCCGAGTGGCTCCGGACGGCTGAAAAACATAACAAAAAAGATGCCGCCCCCTAGCATAGCACCAGTCAAGTGGATGATTTAACAGAGGAGATAGGGGGTTTGTGGAGAGATAAGGAATCATCATCGTTGGCCAGATGTGGGAGAGAGGGGACCGGGGAAAACGTTTGGAAGTTTATTGGGGGGTCAGTTGGTTGACGTAGGGAGACAGAGGCAGGGAAGGGTTGAGAAAGAAAGGAAGAGGATTACAAGTACGGGACTCTGCGTGACGGTGTGTGCGATCAGTGTTTTGACACTGGGTAGGAGGTCGGCGGGTGTAAAGAAGAACCCGTCCTCCCTCTCTAGGTGGGTAAACGTACGGTATGGTTTAGAGTAGAAAATTGCAGTCTATATCGGGCGTGGATATATGTATATGCTATAGAGTGTGTGTGGATAACATCTAAGAATTGTGAATGGTAATTCCATATTCACGAGCAAGACAAACAGTACATGCGTTCTTGCACAGCTGCATCAAAATTACAGCAACAGTATAAATGAGGTAGGTTTCATCTCACTGCCCCGTTTTATTTAGTTTTTGCTGCGGTCGCCCGGACCAATAAACGGACAGAAACTGAAATATGAACGGAAGGAGGAATGACGAATACACGGCGTAAATGGGTACCCCAACCCCTTGGACATCTTTACCGAACATGGTGATAGACTTGGCTCCGACACACATTAGTACGGAGCTCGTTGTGTCTTAATTTGCGGTTTCGCCGATGAGCTCCAACAACCTAACGGAACACATGTATCGTGAAATTCAAAACATGCACAACATGTGCTTGTACCCCTCGTCTACTCCGCTACTACTTCGCTGAACATGAAGCAGACCGCGTTCCTAATGCTACCACTGCAAGCAACAACATATTTCTTCCTTCTGACCCTCCCAAATCACAAAGCAAGTGCTGCAACCTACAACGTATCTCCAGGAGGAGGGACAGTAGTAGCTGCTGTACCCGAGGGGGGATTATGCCATGATGGAACGTTCTCAGCTGGGATATTTTCCAGCGACAACGACGATGTTTCTACGACGGTTTACAGCTTACCGCAAGCTACGGAGATAGCGAGGGCTGGTGACACGGTATTCCTTGGGGATGGGGCGTAGTATGATCGTGTGGTTTGCTCGACAGATCGGGAGGAGGGACGCCCCATTGCGATTGTGGGAGGGGTTCACGCGATCATCAAGGCTAACTCGGATTCGGTGGAGATCAATCACTCGTGGATAACGATTCAGGTCAGTCGGTAGGTGGGCACTGGTGGTCTAGTTCGATTGGTTGTATAAGCATACTTTTACAACGGGAAGGCTAACGGCTGTTGTCGTTGTAGGTAGAAGCAAAGCATAGGCCAAACGGTGTACCGATTGATGTACACCGCTTTACTCTAGAAGTGAGTAATATATATCTTAGCTGTGATATCTAATATTTCGTCGGCATCACATTTGCGACCTGAGTTTAACACTTCGACTGCGCATGCTACGGGGCGTATGCTCCTCGTGAAGGAGGTAGATGGGTCTGCGGTGACTCAGAGCGGTAGTACCTCCACTGAATTTGTACATTCTGTTTGGGGGAAAGTGTTTTGTGTTTTCAGCATTAATCCCAACACCAATTCCAGCCCTAACTATTAACTACAACTCAACCATGAAACCCACAACACTAAACACGGTATATTTGTGTTTTGGGTGTCGTTTCCAAGCACAATAGAGCAATCATGATCATGACCTATACAAGTTTCGTGTTCACATAACTTGAAATGGCAGAGAAACATACCTTTGGTAAGATGAAAGGTACTTGATATTTGGAAATGCACTGCCTGATGTAAGGGTAAAATAGTGTGCGTGGAAAGCACTTCGCAAATCACCGAACGTATAAAATTTTGTTCGGAAACTTCGAAGAGAAATATAATCATAATTCAACACTTTGAAAGTACGAAGACATTTACATACCAGGTACGAGGTACGTATTGGTTTTGCTTTGTGCTTTCGTTTAGAGTGTTTTCAACCTTTGTCGAATATTTTATCTTCGACGTATTTTGTGTCCGAGTACCACCGACCCTTGTTTTGAATAGACTGCGTCGTCACTACCCTTATTATAAATGTAAACATTCCGTCGTTATTATTGGAACTTTATCTACGATCAAACGGTCGTCTATGGTCACGAGAACAAGCACACCACGGAAAAAAACGAAACTTTGTGGGTGAAAAATAATGCAAAATATACTACCTTGTATTACACGAACTATATACCAGTACAGCACCAGGTAGGTGCTAACGTATGTGTGTACACACCAAATACTACATGGATTCCTACAAATCAAAGCCAACAACATAAACGAACGTGCAGCATTTCCTCGCGGGAAAGAGTGTACCGCGTTTGCTTTGTCGACGACCGCAACTTGATTGAGTACATGCGCACCTACGTGGGCCGTATGCATGCTCAGTTGGTAGTCATCGCGAAGCCTGCAGGACCTACAGCCGTCTACGTCGAGGAAAACTTAACATTAACAAATTAACCCTCTTGGCACCTTTGGTATCGACCTATAGCGCAAAACGTATGTGCGTTCTTATTAGCTTCCTACGAAAAGCGTTTGAAGCGGTACAGTTGCCATTGTACTGCGTGTGTGCCACGCATCTCCTTTCGTTGAAGTCAACACACACACACATCTCCTACCGGAGCGACTCACTCTTCTTCATGTGGCCGATAGGACCATCGTCACATTCGTTGGACAATTTTCTATCTGAAGTCCCAAGGCGGTCACAGTCGCAACGAACAGCGTTTAGCACCCTCTGTGCGACAATCAAAGAAATTGCGTAAAATTTCCCCTTCTCGCCAAACAATCGAACGCATTTCCGGTAGTGGAGAGGGGGGAAGAGTGACTGCTATGTTTACCTGGACCTGAGGTTCGAAAAGGAAAGATTCTGGAAATAAAAGGGACATATACAAAAGGGAGAACGGACAGGCATATACAGTACTAAATAACCTGTTGCAGTGAATAGCGTTCACATTTCCTGTGTGGCTCTTAGACGAGGAATCCACTTTCAGCCTGGCAGTGCTTTACAACAAAAGTTAATACATTACATTGTTTCTCCGTTAAGGGAGACGCATGCTACTGGAGAGTTGCATCACTTTGTTTCTGGGGCTCCTCACTTGCAGAGCTCTACACCTCCGCCACAAATTGAATAAGGGCGAATAAAAAGTGGTACCCGATGTATAGTACCATGCTCAAGGTATACAACGAAAATTATTGTAAACAAATAACGAAATTCCAAATATTTTGGGTGAAGGAGCTCCGTCATTCGGACATAATTTCAGCAAAAGAATGCTACCGCTACCGTAGGACGCGTCGGGGACCCGTCGTTCAGGAGTACTTCGGGAGATCCGTGCTACCTGTATCTTGGCAAGCATCTTAACTGCGACTTACGTCTTGCTCGCCTTGTGCATTGCCCGTTTTCTCGGTAGACATTTCCTGAGCCACATGTCACTTCTTCATGACCGATACCTGATTTCCACTGAGTATGTTGTCGTTGCAGGGGTTTACTGTTGACGGCACTATATATGATGACTACTTCGTGCAAAACTGCGTACGGGTGGACGGCAGGGGAATAAAAAACGAATCCAATCAACTTGAAGGCTTTGTAATGGAGGACTTGACGAGCCAGAACTGCGGGTAAGAATTGCACTGTGACTGGTGCTTGTATAAAATACAAAAAACAAAACGCTACAGCTGTGAGATCGAGGATTTGATGGGAACTCAAAGTGGTGTTCCTGTTTGATTGGGGCTGCCGTAGGGTGGGCAACTTTAGGTCGTTTTATTTCAGCCGGTCAGAGCCACTCTTAAGAGTGTTTACCCTATATGTGTTTGTCTTTGCTATTTTGGTTATTGATTTCGTGATATGCACCACCTTGAGATTGTTTGCTACGCGCTGCGCCAACAAAACAGGAAAACTCCTATCTTGAAAAGGTAATGAGTCACTTGACCCAGTGGCCTAAACGAGGAAGTGAAAATGCGGGTAGTCCCCGTACCGTAACACCAGTCGTGTGTTAGTTTCGTTAATGGGCAATAAGAGTCAGCGCTCAGTTGTAGGTTTCCGTCCCCTCTTTTGAGCATTGGAAGCAAACAACCTCGCCAATGGACGAAGAAGTAGTACCTGATTTGGCTTTCGTTATGGTTGATGACGGTATAGAGGTACTTTGTATTAATGTGGTGTGTTATCATCAATGAGACCGCGTCGGACGTAGAAAACAAATTCACGGCTGTCAAACAGACACCTAATGGTTTACTTACCACTCTGGCCAGAAAGGTCGGGGACGGTAGTGAATACTTGCCATGAATACCACACGTTGTTGTTGTTGACGTTCAGAGTTCTACATGGCACTTGTCGCCGCTGGTAGCTGCTTCCACCTAAACCCATTTTTCAGACCTATTGCCTAATCGCTCGAAGGACCTCGTATAAAGCTCGCACTGATCAGGTATATATCCTCGTTTTGTGCTTGTCATCTGAAAATGCGCAGCAGCATAAGCTTCACCGTAGGTGAATCGCAAACCTTTTCCAGTAGGAAAAACACACTCACGGCGAATCATAAACCGAGACCAGTGGGACGCATGCTTCGCTACAGGCACACCATTTGTTTTCTGAGGCTCCTCACCTGAGAAGCTCCATATCTTGCCAAAAGGCTGAGTGGGGAAAATAAAAGCCCTACTCGATGAACAATCCCATGGCCTAGGTATACAATGAAATTTGTTTAAATAACGTGAAATTCCGACGATTTTGGGTTAAGGAGCCCTGTCATTCATAAATATTTTCCAGTAGGAAAAACGCTGTCACGGTGAATCATAAACAGAGACCTGTACACGAGTTATGAACTCAAGTCTGTACCACTGCTTGCAGTATAACATCGTTCAAACCTAACTCCTGTCCGAATGCTAACGTCAAACACGTGCCACGCCCTTGAATGATCAAACTGCAACCACCACCGTGACGACGATAACACTGTACGACACGACACTACACTACACACGATACGGTGCGCGGCAGTGGGGAATGCGTTGCCATGAAAAATTCCGTTCAGAACGCGAAGACCACCGCCAACACCCTGGCGTATAGGGAAAAAATCAACTTCCCTTTTCGCGACGTTGACCAAAAGCAGAACATGAACGGCGAAGGGGTTTACATCGTCACCTCCAGCACACAGGTGCGGAAAAAGGTTCGTGTTGGGGGAGTGTCACTGCTTGAGCACGACAACCTTTATTCGAAGTTAAAAATACACTACAGCTGTGAGGTCGAAGAAGTAATCGAAACTCCTATTTGCTAGCAGTGTGTGATGCTCCGATCGCGCGTTTTACGGGGTGTTTATGTCCTCATGAAGGGGGCAGTTCGGCGACTCTCCTTATTATTAGCTAGTACGAGGGTCAACAGGGTGATCTAAACACGTCCAGCCTTTACTTAATCTGCGCATGGAACTTATAGCGCGCCGTTACTGTAGGACTCGCGTAAGACCCATCTTCTGCTGAGTGAACAATTTATCGTGAGAATACTGCAGTAGTTTACTGATCAATACGATAGGAACTTTACCCTGACGTCGTCGACACGACCCGAGTTTGATTATCACGTTGATCGGCCGGCTGGAAACGAGTTCAAATCGCACGGATGAAATGTATTTTGCAATAACCAAGGCCGAATCTACACTGGGGGGATGTTACAATAGCATTTTGACTGCCGAGTATGGGCCACTCGCGCGAGTGGCTCTCGTGTACTTCGCTCCTAAAGCAAATTTGAATGTATACCTTGTTGGCGCGGCGTAGCAAGTCAATCCATGGCGGCGGTGGTGCATATACGCGAAATTGAAAAACAAAAGCGTTAAGATTTCCAATGTATTGGGTAAACATTCGTGCAAGCCTCCGTAAATGTGACGACGCATGCTACGATAGTGATGCACCATTGTTGTGTGTGAAGCTCTTCACATGAGGAGCTCTATATCGCACTGTTGCGATTTGTGGGCTCCCCTGATTTATGGGCTCCTTTTTTTAATTATCCGCCGCCCCCCCCACCCTAACCCGACGTGCTCCGTCCCGGCATTGTAGGGATGCGAGGGTCAATGGTCATATGACTACGGCTATGCATGGAATGAGTACACCCCCCCTACCATGTATCAACCCCTCCTACAACATACAAACACACACGAAAATATTCCAACACCTCCCTTCAATATTTTAACACTCCCTACAACCAACAACACCTGCCGAAAATAGAATGTCACGAAGTAGAGAACACGAATGATGTAGAAAGCCACGGGCGATGACGACCGATGATATAGTATACCACGGATAATATAGCCCAGCAAAAGAGGTGATTTCCTGGCTAATATTAAACCAAGATTGAGTTAGCATATAGGGGTTGTGTGGCAACACCACCTCTGATGTTGACTAGTTGTGCAGCATACGACAGGGAATATGGGGCAATATATACCGCAGGATGTGGCCTGATGTAACGTGTGAGTATGGTGTATTGATATATAATGTCACGGGTAAATAATATACCAATTATATAGGAAATCACGGCTGATATAGACCGATGATATAGTGTATCACGGGTGATATACTATATCAGGGTGATATACTATATCAGGATAATATTAAGTTTGGGATAGAAAGAAGTATGAGTAGGCATGAATATAGGTGTGCTATAGGGACACCGACGTTGTTGATGGTGAGCAGTTGGGCAGCATACCACGGGGTTTATGGTACAGTATATACCATAGGGTGAGTGCTACGGTGACGTGCGAGTGCTGGAGGATTGATACAGAATTTCACGACTGGTATAGACCGATAATACAGTATAACACGGGTGATATACTATATCAGGATGACTTGCAAGCTGACATAGAGCGACGTATGAGTAGGCATAACTAAAGGGATGCTACAGCGACAACACCCGTGATGTTGACTAGTTATGCAGCATATGCCGGGAAAATTGACACAGCACATACCGGAGGATGTGGGCTAGTATAACGTGGAAGTAACGGGGTATTGATACGGAATGTCACGAGCTAATATAGACCGACGATATAGGAAATCGCGGGTGATATATGGTCCAGACCGATCATTGCTACTCAGTAGCACCATATAGCCCAATAATTGCTGCACAACTACTCTCCATAAACTTTGGTGTCCCTAAAGCACACGAATAATTATGCCTACTCAGACTTCTTTCTTTATCAGTCTTGAGATCATCCTGATCTAGTATATCACCACGGGTGATACACTATATCATCGGTCTACATCAGCCGTGATTTCTGATTTCATCGGTCTATGTCAGTGGCGATATTCTAAATCAATACACCGTTATTCACACGTTCCATTAGGCCACATCCTCCGTTATGTGCTGTGCCATATTGCCCGTCGTATGCTGCATAACTAGTCAACATCACGGGTGTTGTCGCCATATCACCCCTCTATTTTTGCCTACTCATACTCCGTTCTATCTCAGCATTGAGATCATACTGATAAAGTATACCACCTGTGATATACTGTATACTCGGTCTATATCAGTCGTGATATTCTGTATCAATCCTCCAGCACTCGCACGTTACAGTAGCACCCACCCTGAGGTATACTCTGTACCGTAAACCCCGTGGTATGCTGCACAACTGCTCACCATCAACGTCGGTGTCCTTATAGCACACCTATATTTATGCCTACTCATACTTCTTTCTATCCCAAACTTGAGATCATCCTGTTATAGTATATCACCCGTGATATACTATATCATTGGTCTATATCAGCCGTGATTTTCTGCATCATTGGCATATATTGGCCCGTGACATTCTATACCAATACACCATTACTCACGCGTTACATCCGTCCACCTCCTGTGGTATGTTCTGTGCCGTATTCCCCGTCGTGTGCTGCATAACTAGTCAACATCACGGGTGGCGTTGTTATATAACCTATCCATTTATGCTTTCTCACGCTTCGTTAAATTTCAGCCAGGAAGTCACCTCTTTAGCTGGGCTATATCACCCGTGATATACGATATCATCGGTCGTCATCGCCCGTGGCTTCCTATGTCGGTCGTATTCATTAGCCCGTGACATTTGATTTTAGAGGGGTGTTTTTTGTTGTAGGGTCGGGTAGAATATTGAAGGGGGAGTTCGACTATTGAAGGGGGGGTTCGAATATTTTCGGAGGGGGTTGTATATTGTAGGGGGGGTTAATATATCGGAGGGGGGTTCAAATATTTCAACAACGGAGCCCATAAATCAGGGTATACTATAAATCGCAACACCCCACCCAAACACTGACTTTGATATTACTTAAAGTTCAACCCGATGAACAATCCCCACGGCCTAGGTGTGGAATGTTTTTTTTTGCAAAACAAAACATGAAATTCCAACGATTTCAAGTTAACCGTTAAGGATCCCAGTCATTCCGAAACAGTTTCAGCCACAAAAAATGTTACCTCTATCATAGCACGCGTCTGACCCCCCCTACCGTAGCCTGCGTCTCACTTGCATTGGCGTCACCAAACAACCAGCCTACGGTAGGAGGGGTACCCCCGTCTTCACTACTGGGGCTGGGCCACTCGAGCGAGTGGCCATGGAGCTGTGACCCAGGAAAAAAGTCCAACATGCTTTGTTGCCACGGCATAACTAAGCAAAACGAGGCGTCTCATTTCGAAAAATCTAAAAGCACAAAATTGATTGCTTTCGTGGTAAATAGGGTAGCCACTCGCGCGAGTGACCGTGAGTCAATCGGGTAAAAGGCCCTAAAGGTGCACTCCCTATCGCAGCCTTGGTCCATGATAATCAGCCTGGCGAGGGGTGTGAGCAGAGAGAGAGCGGTATCGGTAAAGCGACGTTTGACGCCGGCTACGTTAGAGGTAGCCCTTTTTGCCGTTATTGTTTGTGAATGACGGGGCTCCTTAACCCAGAAATCGTTGGGTTGTCATTCTTCTTTTGAAATGAGCATGTTTTCTACACCTAGGCTCCGAGATTGTTCATCGGTTGCAAATATAGTTTACTAAAAAACAGTTTGTGGGGCAAATACAAAGGTGTCTCATGTGGGGGCCCTCCGGATACCAACTTGTGCACCTCTATCGTAGCAGATGTCGTGCATAAGACCAAGGAGGGTATACAAAGGGTTCAACATTCGTACCGTCTTAAAAACGAGTGAGGCGCGAGGTAAGGGGTGTCACAATCGGTATCTTCGGTTGAGTGTTTGGACGAGGCAAACCTTTACCGAGTACAGTATTATATTCATCGGACACATTCTATTTTTAGTTTATCGAGATTCTAGACGCGTGTTACAATGGAAGTAGCACTTTTCGTCTTTTTTGTTTCTGAATAGCGGGCCTCCTCAACCCAAAATCGTCCCAATTTCATTCTTGTTTTGCAATCTGAATATGTTATATACCTAGGCCATCGGTTTGTTGATTGGGTTTCACTTTCAGTTTACTCAAAATATGTTGTTGGGTGAGGTTTCGAGACCCTCAAGTGAGGGTCCCGAGAAACAAAATGGTGCACCTCTATTGTAGCATGCGTCTCCACCGCTCGGTGAAAACCTCTTCGGAAATAGTTCCCACAACAAGGAGAGATACACGCGCGGGTACTTGTACGTTCCTTGGATGTACCGCGGCCGACGCGTACTACGACAGAGGGAGCATTTTTTAGCAGAAGTTTCCCCTGAAGACCGGGGCTCCTTCGCCCAAATTCGTCAGAACTTCTATTTCGTTTTGGAACAGTTTTCGTTGTATACCAAGATTAATGGATTTCCGATTTTCCATAGGGCAGCACTTTGATTGCTCCCCATAATGGTTTTAGGGAGAGGTGCAAAGCTCCTCAAGTGAGGGGCCCCAGAAACAAAATGGTACACCGATACCGTAGCATGCGTCCGTTGCCGAGACCACGGTAGATACACACCGCCTTTAGGCCATAGAAAAGTTTGACACTGGTCGCAAACGGTATTGCTCCTCCTGAGATTTGCAATAGAAGCCTGATCAAACATGCCTATCCCCTCTAAGTACCCTGACACGACGCCTCGCTGGTGATGCAGACCAGCTCCCAACGGTCCCCATGGACCGCTGTAACGAAAACGCTATAAGCGGTAACACGATCGCATCGCATGTTAACCAGTGCGTGGAGGTTAATGAAGGCTCTTCCGGCAACATCATCGAGAACAACGAGTGCTCCGACCAGCTCGATCCTGAATCAGGCTGCTTTGGTGGCAGGGGGGACGCCAACACCTTCAGGTAGGCCCCAGAACGTGAACTTGACGATCGTTCAATCAACTTAGTCACTTTATGTGTGTTATTTTTTAAAAACGGTCATTCACTCTGGAGAGTTCACCAAGCCGCAATTCCCCTTATATGTCAACCGGATTCGAGTACAACGCTTTCCCCGACCAGCTAGACCCCAACAAGGGGCGACGCAAATAGTTTCAGGTGCGTACCCGGTATAACACTTTGATACGTACCAGGTAGTAACAGGTAGTACAGATGGGTCAGATTGCTTTTAAATAACGCTCTTGTTTCCACGGGAGCGACAGCGACTACGGTAGAGGGGGCACTTTTAGGGTAATGTTTTTTCAGCGGTTCGGGGCTTCTCGCGCGAGTGTTCATCCTGCCTTTTTACAGGCGGCATGATTTTGTGATTTTTTTTTGTTTCGCGATAGATAGCCCTGTCATTACTCGTCACTCACACGTTGTTGTGCAATGTGCTCGGCCGTTTGCGCTGGTGGCCAAATCCGGTAGTGAAGATAGGTTTACCCCGCCGACCGTAGCTGGGGACTAGCTAAATTACACTAGCGTGCCCCCCGTTAAGTGCGCGATACCGTTTTATACTGTTCGAACTGAACCCACTCACGAATATTTTGACAGAGCATGTGAAATACGATATTGGTCTTCAGTCGAGGGGCCCCGTCAGTTTGAAGATAATCGAACTAAAAACAGCACGGGTATTCTAGCATGGCTCACTCTTTACTTAGTTGACGCAGCAAACCAGACGGTGGCCGCATTCCACCTATACAGCTACACCGAGAAGTTCTCGTGACGTATCTCCTAAATTGCAGCAGGGCTGCGTGCCCCGCCTACGCCGTTACCAGATCGTGCCTTTACTGCGCCGTAACAGATACAATGTGGTGTTCGATTGCCTCGGAGCGGGCGTGCGGTTAGGGGGGCTGACGCATGCTACGGTATCAATGCACCCTTTTTTTTCTGAGGCTCCTCAGTTGAGGAGCTATATACCTCTCCCAAAAACTGATTTGGGGAAAAAACACAAAAGTTCTACCCGATGAACACCTCCATGGCCTAGGTATACAACGAATATTATTGCAAAAAAACACTGAAATTTCGACGATTTTGGGTCAAGGAGCCCCGTCATTCAGAAAGCATTTCAACCAAAACGTGCTACCTCTATCGTAGCACGCGTTGGACCATGTTCCGTGACTACCGGTACGGGCAAGACGACCAGGTATTCTCAAGTTTAACGTAGTTGTGATGCGTGGGCGTGCATGTTCTTACTCGAACCGTCGCTAGTAACTAACACTAAAAATTGTGAACTTCAACGACTACGTGGCCCAGTCATAAGACTCTGTGTCGCTCGTTGTTTTTGATATGCGTCGACCTACCTAGCTGAGTTTGCAACCACGCCAGCCCCGGGCTCCTGCTGACTTCAATAGTTTTGGTTCAGAGCTGTGTGTTGTTTTCGCTGGGTCACAAATTCACAGCAAACACAATCGTCCAATCTAGCCATCCTTACCCAAACGGTGTGCTCGCCACATTGTGAGGTGCGCATGCCTCGTGTTTAGGCTAGGGATTATGTTTGACGTGTATATTCGTGGTTTTGAATGTCAAATGTGCGGTAAACGTTTTCACATTGTCGCAGTCGGTTCGATTAGGAACACCCGACACATCAGCACGTTTCGCATTTCATTGTTACCATCAGAATCAACAATTCGTGTTCTCGGGTGTGGAACCCCAAAATGTATCAATTGGCGCCATATCCAATGTGCAGTGACGTTGGACCAGAACCGTTAAATTTCATGCATTGACTTATGTTTCTCCTTCGCTCACAGGTTTGCGGCAACAGCTTCTATGGCCTTACCACCGGTTTCTCTTAAGGTTATGATTGACGAGCCTCAAGGGACGATCTGCACCAACTCTTGCCGAGACGAGTCTTTCTACGTCACGCGGTATGTGATATATATAGCAACAGTGAAAGTCGTGTATTGCTGCCTTGATTAGGTGTTGTGTTTACCTCATGGTTGGCCAGTTATGCGCATGCGGTTGGCACGACAAATCGTTATCTGCAAGTCCTCTTGTCGAGATGCGTCGGTCTACGTTCCGGGGTAATCGTTGCATAGAGCAGGCATGCAGCTAGTATCCAGCTCCCTTGAATAGATGACGTGTTTATCTCGAGGTTCCGCCAGATACGCGCAATTTGTACACGTTGTCATGACCTGCAGCAACTTCGGCCGGGACGGCTCGTGGTACGTCAAGGGGTAGGTGCCACATACAGCTTCCGTGAAAGTCAGATATATCTGCCTTGATTCAGTGACGTGATTTTCGCGAGGTTTGGCCACAGATATGCTCGCGCGGTCGACACATATTATCATGATCTGCAAGAACACTTGCCCAAAGGTGTCATGCCACGTCACGGCGTAAACGTTACATCGAGCAGCCGTGCAGCTAGCACGCAGCTCCCTCGATTAGGCGAAATGTTTTATCTCGAGGTTTTGCCAGTTCTGGGCAATGTGTACACCCCATCATGATGTACGGCAAGTTCTGCCGGGGCGGATAGTGCTACGCCACGGGGTAGATCGGACATAGTGGAACGCGTGGTTTATGCTACGGAAGGGGTGCATCTGATGATGTGGGGTTTCTAACCCGCGGAGCTCTACCATTCTGACTTTGAAGAACAATGTACCCCCAATGTGACAAGGTTCCCAATGGTAGGGTCTGATGACATATCACGAAGAAAGCAATCCAAGGAGGGCGAGGAGTGAATCTGACTCTCCCCCGCCAATAAGAACGGCGTGTGGTTCTGATTTAATTCGTAATTGTCGGGAACGATAGCTTTGCACGCATAAAGGCAACGTGCGACGAAGAATGCCAAATGAGCGATGAATGCAGCACACATGAGGACGATGGTGGTGATGAGGACGTTGTGGTTGGTCTTGCTGGTACCGCTGCTGCTACCGCTGTCGCCGTCGATGATGATAACAACGATATTCGTTTGGGTACGGTACCCAGAGGACGCTGATGATTGTGCTGCTGCTGCCTAGGACGATGATTATGCTGTTGCCGAACATGACATGGATAACGATGATGACGAAGACGATAATGATGATGATGATGATGATGATGATGATGATGATAGTGATGATTATGAGTATGATGATGATGATATAGATGACGATGATGATGATGATGATGATGATGATGACGATGATGATGATGATGATGATGACGATGATGATGATGATGATGATGATGATGACGATGATGAGGAGGAGGAGGATACTGTTGACGCGGATGATGATGTTGATGATGTTAACGATGATGACGACGAGCATGAAGATGACGACGGTACGTATCGGCAGGGATGAAGATGGTTACAGTGGTGTTGAGCATGGTTGCGACGGTCATGTTGATTGCACACGTTGACGATGGTGACGATGGCCTTGCGATTGTCGGCCATAATTGCCTTGGTTGTGGAGATGACGGTGATGATGGTGATATTGAGACTTCTAAGTGAAAATACCTTGGTCATGGGTAAGCTTGTGGGGATAAAATCGAGAATGGCGGTGTTGGTGATGTTGGAGATGAGGATTGTGGTTATGACAACCGTTGTAAGATGGAGAGAATTTTTGACCGCTGAAGGAAGACATCGACGACGGAAACAATCAATGTCGTAGCCTCTTGCGGGCGATATGTATGGGTATTCCGATTTGACGATAAAGCTGATTGCAAGATGTCTTTCGTTGATATGAGTCTAAATGTTGTAACAATTCGTTCTGGCGAGAAGAGTCGTTTCGGCATAAGATAACGGGCAACGATGGCGGACACCCCACACCCTTAAATCCCACGCCACTCTCGTAGTCGGTTGAAGCGCGAATGAGGCTGAAGTGTTGAGTTTCCCCTTGGTAGTATTTGGCGATATCGTGCCAGTGCATGCGTCCCATGTTGTTGGTAGGCACACATTGAGCTGCGCGCAGGCATTTTGAGTTACGGAATCAGTTTTTATAATGTTACATCGGTGTCCGCAGGGTACCTAATGAGTGTACGTTGATCACAGGCCATGGCCTGTTGACGCTTACATGTATACCTTCTTGTGTATGGTAGATAGGTCGTAGTATGCGCATACGAAAGGGGCAAAATGATTCCGGTTTACACGATGTTTCCCGACCGATGTGAAGGTGGCATTTACCACTATCTACGACGGTTGTCACCAGTACAGGTAGTCTTAAATATTATGCATACTACAGTAGGTAGTCTTTTGAATGGTCGATTTGATTGTATTCTTAAGCACAGTGATTTTTATTCTGTCTCTGGCAGGTGGTAGTCGGTTTAAATAGATAATTTTTTTCCGGTAACATTGAGGTAGGTTGCCCACACCGAGTGTTATTTGAGTAACACAGGGTATTTTGAAACTAGGGAGTCTTGTGGGTTATCCTATATATCCTTGAACGAGTATCATACTTATCATATTCTGGGGTAGACACGTACTACGACCGAGGTGCACCAGGGTTTTTTTAGGCTTTTCACTTGAGGAGCTCTTAACGTCAACGGAAAACTGATATTGAGTAAACTGAAAGTGCAACTCGACTAGCAAACCCAAGGTTTATGTATGCAAAATTCAGATTAAAAAAAAGAACGACATTCCGGCGATTTTGGGTTAAGGAACGCCGTCATTCAGAAGCAACATATCCAAAAAGTACCACCTCTATCGTAGCTCGCGTCAGTATACTTAAACCCCGTGAAAATCTCTCTATCGCTGAGAACGCGTCTGTGTTCGGTTTTGTAGACCGTCTTTTTTGAATGAGATTGGAGTGGATTCTCCCATAAATATCCGGCAAGGAGCACAAGGTTACAGTGCTGTTGGGAGACTTGTAGTAGTTTCTATTTAGTGATTTGCTACTGTAGTACCACGGTATGTGTTGTATTATGATGTTGCTAAACCCTGCGAATTGTATCCCCATTGCTGTTAAGTCATCGTCTGTTTCGTAGATATTATTTCTCTAACGGGATTAGGGTAGATGTTTCACAGACGAAATAGAGTCAGGCAGGGTATAACGATTGGATGTGGGTAAACGTTGTTTGCATTTTCTAGCTAGTGTTGTATAATGTATTAGGCGACATTTACTATACCTGTTGTTGGTGATGATTGTCTGCCGCATAGAGGTTAGGGCGCGTTGCGCGTACACGACGTAAACGATGATGAGAATGTTATGGGCGTCTTGATGACTAGCTCTCCCACACAGTCTAGGCGCATGCGGTTGGTGCTTCACACCCAAAGTTGAAGCGGTCCCAGGGTGGAGCTTTCTATCGCGGCGGGCCGAGCTTTCTATCGCGGCGGGCCATGCCGTGAAACGGGGGCCAAGGGTATGAGCGAGATTGCGGGCACGCCGCAGATTGACTTGGCAACATCGCTCCGCAGGCAATGAAAAGTGCGAGAGTAGAATCATCGGCATTTGAAGTCGAAAGAGGTTAGTCCACTCCCCCAGTTTCAAGTCGGTGTGTACAGGGTGTTGAATCAATTGATACGAGCATTTGCATCGTTGTCGCCAATACCGAGCCACACTGCTCCGACAGTTTCAGGTTGGTGAGTGGACCGTCCGATCAATTGATACGGGTAAACCGAAATGAATACCGTTGCGGCTGTACGCGGCACATTGCTTCACGGTGTGTCCGGCTTGGATGCGTGCTCATCCTTCCCACGATGGAGAACGTTTGGTGCACAATGGCAGCAAAACAATAAGGTGCTACAGCAGGGGAAACACTTTAAGAACAAAATGTGTGTTGACGGAACGTCGTCACTGAGAAGATACCCAACGTCGTCGAAACACACTTGTGTTTTACAATACCACCTTGACTATGGGAATGACGCCGAGTTGCGATTTATTTTCCTCTGACGGCCGTTGTATTTTTCAGATATAGATCTCCTCAAGTAAGGGGCATTGCAACTGCTGGATACATCCGTTCGGTAGCATGCATCAACAACAACAGTGGTACACCTCTTTTAGCATGCCAAGCTTGCAGTAGACGTGAAAATGTATCGCCCGTTGAAAGGAATGTAGTCGAGACTTTCGTTATGTCCACCGTGGTGAAATTGTGGCGTACAGAAGCACCAACAAACGGATACTGCCTTGGCGAATGGGAGATGCGTGTTACCACACGGGTAGCATGATATGCCCAATACCATGGGTACGTCTCTAGCCACACGCTACGATAGAGGCGCGCCAGTTTTTTTCTGAGGCTCCCCACTTGAGGAGCTCAAAACCTCACCCAAAATTGACTTTCAGTAAACCGATAGTGCAACCCGATGAACAAACCCATGGCCTACGTATACAAAAACTTCGGATATAAAAAAACAAGAACGACATTTCGACGATTTGGGGTTAAGGAGCCCTGTCGTTCAGAAACAAAGTAACCAAAAAGTGCTACCTCTATCGTAGCACGCGTCTGCAGGTGACGAGGGTCCTCAACCGGGGAAGGGACACAATATCGTTGGAATGTTTTGGGGTTCACGTTGTATGTCCAGCCCGTTGGATTATGCCTCCGGTTGTGTTTCCATTCGGTTGAAAGTCAGTAGATGGGTGAGGCGAAGAGGACGGATGCTACGGTAGAGGTGCACCATTGCTTTTTTGAGGCTCCTCACTTGAGGAGCTCTAAACCTGTCCCCAAAAGACCTGATTTGGGGTAAACTGAAAGTGCAACCCCGATGACTAATCCCATGGCATAGGTGTACCAAATAAATCATATTGCAAAACAAGAATGACATTCCGACGATTTCGGGTTTAGGAGCCCGTTCAGAACCAAAAAAGCCGAAAAGTGCAACCTTTCTCGCAGCACGCGTTAGACCTCCTGCTATGACTGAAAAAACCATTAGGTGCATCCCCTAGAGTAGCATGCGTTAGGATGAGTCCATCAGACGCGTTCCATGGTGGACTGCTTCTTCTGGAGTACCGAGCGTTAGGATGCGCAAACCGGACGCGTTGCTTGATGGACTGCTGAAGCAAAGGTTGCGCGGCGTTGCATCTGAGTTGAAGGATGGGTGTTGGTACGTTTTTTTCTTTTTTTTTTATCTCACTTATACTTTCCAGCTTCTGGACAAGCCGTGGTGACAGGTGTCGTCCCTTCCCTCCCCCAGTACGTGCCTTCATTTTTATCGCGCAGAGGGTTCAGCATTCCCTACGCTCGTCGATGTTCATGGAATTTTGGTAACTCACGCTCTCGCGCTTTCCGCAAGTCAATTTCTAGCACAAGAAAAAGTCTCTACGAGTACGAGTATGCACTCGGGGGGGCTCGAACCCACGACATTGACCTTAGTGGTTACGCGGTTAACCCACTAGACCATCCGGGACGCCGACGTTTATCTGCAGGTGTTCCTGTTAACGCAACCAAGATCCTCGTCGTTTTGGGTTTATGCGTTAGCCGGATATAGCCACGTGGGGCGTGTGGTGCTGCTGCTAGGTTATTTAGGAGAGTCAACAGGGGACAACGATCTTCTGCCGAGCTTGGGGTCAGACAAGATATGCTGATAGACACAGTTTGGTGTTCTCTGTGCTGACATGTATGGGGTAAGACGAAGGGAAGTATGGGAGTGATCAACGTGGACATGGCGATCTTCGAGCAACCCAGCAACATTGTGTACCTGTCATGCTCTATATGGCTTTATATAACCCAATGATACAGGCCATCCAGCTGCCCGGACCAGAACGGTGATTATTAGTGCTTCGCACAACTCGGCGAGGTCGATGCTTCGCCGGTAATGTAGCTACTATGTGCTATTGCCAACGTCCAAATCGGCGACCAAGAATAGGCTTTGTTTATGAACTCTCTGCTAAATAAATCGTAAAATGACGCGCGCCACGATAGAGGTAGCACGGTTTGGCCAACAGTTTCTTGTTGACTGGATTCTATAGCGGAAGAACTTCCCAATGTCGCTGGATGATCGTTGGCATTTTGCGACAGTACGTCATGCTTACTTGGGCCATGGGACTGTTCGTGGTGGATACGCTTTTTTGTTTTCTCAAAATCAGTTATTTTTTTTGCGTTAGATTTTGAGCTCCTCAGGTGAGGAGCCACCGAAAACGAAAACGTTTGATGAACCCCCACCGTAAAAATGGCGTCTTCTGTTGCAACTCCGCCTGAAAAATGCTACGGTAGAGGTGTGCCACAATTTTTCTGAGGATCCTCACTTGAGGAGCTCTATACCTCACCCAACAATGGGTTTGGAGAACATAAAGGTTGCTCCCCGACGAACAATCCGATGGCCTAGGTATGATACAACGAAACATATTTGCACAAAAATATTGAAATTTCGACGATTTTGGGGTTAAGGAGCCCCGTCGTTGACAATCAAAAACGCGAAAAAGTGATATCCCTATCGTAGCAACCTCTTCTGTTGCAACGCCGCCTGCTGATATCTACGACACCGCCGTATGTCGCGGTAGATGTGCCCCTATTCTTTGTGAAGATCCTCACGTGACGCGTGCAACTATAGAGGTAGCACGTTTCGGATATTTGTGTTTCTGATCGACGGGGCGCCTTAACCCCAAGTCATCGGAATGTTATTCTTGTTTTGCAATATATTCTCTTTTTGTATGCTTAGGCCGTAGGTTTGGTTCATCGGGTTGAGCTTTCATTCTTCTAAAAATCAGATTTTTTACTGAAGTTTAGAGCTCCTCAAGTGTAGAGTCCGACAAACAAAATGGTGCACCTCTATCGAGCGTGTGTCAGTTGACCAACTCGACTTCTCACGACACAATGCTCGAGAAAAAAATGTAAATCACCTCGAAATACACTCCCATGGCTTAAGTATAACACGAACGACATGGCAAAGCATCATTAATATTTCGACCATATTGGGATCGAGGAAACCAGTCATCCAGAAAATATAGATAATGTCGTAAAACTGCTAGCTCTATTGTAGGACGCGTCCGCTACCCGGCCCGTATTGGCGCCTGCTACGTAGTGACCCTAGCTTGTACGAGGTAATCCCTAACGGGTCAGGTGGTGATACTCAACGTACCAACCGGCGACAACGCAGCCGAGCAAAGCGTATGTGTTAGACCTGACGTCGAAGTAGTTTTTGAAATGCCTGAAACGAACAGAGTAGAGCTTGACTTGCATCTTTGCGGTGGTCAATCTCCTTTCGAGAGACTAATTATCTTTATGCCGTTGACATGCTGCCGCGTATTGCAGATTGCGGCTACGGGTACAGTTTGATTAGTTTGTATTCGTTTTGCTGAGAGCCACTGTGTATGGCATCCATCTATCCACAGAGTGTAGCGTATTATATTTGCCTAAAGCCATGCCTGCCCAAACGAGAAAGAGGTTGGTTTTGAAACAACTACATCCGGACGTGTGGCCACGCCCAAATACACGTTAGTCGTTCATTTGTTTAGGCAATGCAACGAACCAGGCAAATCTGTGCGATACATGCCTGTGTTTTCCTTCATTTGATAATAACCGCTCAATAACTGGGCTACATATTAACCGGATGTAGATTGGTTCTGCTTCCGCACCT
This sequence comes from Laminaria ephemera, assembly GCA_036873875.1. Lineage (NCBI taxonomy): Eukaryota > Phaeophyceae > Laminariales > Laminariaceae > Laminaria > Laminaria ephemera. The sequence goes on along the minus strand of JAYJMJ010016513.1, from coordinate 15,864 downwards.
GGCATGTGTCATACTACTGTACGGTCAATTACCTGGACACGATTCGCATTTTCACAAGGAATGTCACAATATAGTTACCATACATAAACTCATCCTTGTGTAAACCCTGGTGATCCAATCAGAAAAGCAGTCAGAAATGAACACCATTGACTAATATCCATAACCAAATTATTATTACCATTAATAACATTCACATAAAACGTCACCACTTGCCTGATCCCCGTCACATCTATAGGTCCCACATACCATACGGGCAGTTTATTATTGCGATCTAAACACTACCTTCACCGCCCCCCCCCGCCCCCGCTCCCCCCCCGCGAACCCGTCGTCCCTTCACCGGTAGTAAGACTACATATACACCTGTTATAGTTTTGCGTCCCATAGCAGTCATATTTTGTCCCCCTCTAAGAAGTTTATAGTTTCCGTGCACAGCTTGATTAGAGCGACGCCTTCGTATCACACGGTTGACCGTGGTGTTAACTAGTACTAAGGGGAGTCGGCGACCTATAATCCTTCATGAGTACGTACACATTTCACAACACGCCCGATCGGAGTATCAAACACAGCTTGCAAAGACGAGTTTCGACGAAATCCCAAGATCTCACTCACATCTGTAGTGTGTTATTTTTTTAGTTATTAAAAACACTGATACTGACTGTGTTCATTTTTTTGTTGGGGAGAAATAAAAACCCTTCCGATTCTTCGGGCCGAAGGGGTCATAGTATCCACTGTTCGTACTACACGTTAGGGTATATTGTATACGTGCCGTATTGTTTATTGTTTCCCACGACGAAGCAGCCCACCGGTGTACAGTCCGAGTGAATACGTAACCAATACCTAGTACACGAAGAGTATTGCCGGGATAAACAGGCGTAGACTTCAGGCGGCTCACCGATGTCGAGACAGGACCCATGTCAAGGCCATTGTGCTGTGGCTGCGCGCCGCGTCGAGGCAGCCCACCAGCGTCTAGTTCCTATGAGAAGTCCGCTCCTAAATATTTCAATTCTCCACTATACTAATAAGGGATTTAATTAATGACTGCCATTAGACGACAGCGGACGCGTGCTACGATAGAGGTAACACGTTTGGGCAAAAATGTTTCTAAATGACGGGGCTCCTCAACCCAAATTTGTACGAATGTACTTCTTGTTTTGCAATATGAATGTTTTCTATGCCCAGGCCATGGATTTGGTCGTCGGGTTGTACTTTTCGTTTGCCCAAAACGAGCTTATACGTGAGGCTATAGAGCTCCTAAAGTGAGGAGCATAAAAACAACAATGGTGTACCTTTATCGTCGCCCCGGTGGTGTAATGGTTAACCCCGAAGACTGCTAAGGTTGGAGTCACTGGTTCGAATCTCGGTACGCAGATTTCTTTTTGCTGAGACACCAACTGCCGAGAGCGCTTTGTAGCGTGGGTAAGCACAATTCGACGCGAGTCGACGAGGGAAGAAATTGCTGAATTCTTCTGGCGATAAAAACGAAGGTTAGTAGCACAGTCGGGAAGGGGGAGAAGAGCCTGCTAAGTGACCCCGGATCTGAGTTACGACTAGGGAGGGAGAAGGAGCAAGTAAAAGTGCGAAGACAATTGATGGGATGAGCAAAAAATACAAAAACAAAAAGTAGCATGTGTCAACGTGTGCAGCGTGGCGAGTGTGTCAATCACAAACCCTCAGACGACAAAACACAAATGCACATGCATGAAATTCAGTTTTACGAAAGAGGATACTGGTATTCGGGCACGGGCTCGCTTGTGGTTTCAGCATGACTTGAAGGGTCACCGCAATAAAAAACCCCTCTACCCTCACCGTATTGCCCCTACGTTGGATGCTGTATGTATGTGGTGGGACATTGACAACGGCTGCTGGTGTGGGAATTGACGCGGCACGTGACAGTACCGTGAAGAATGGAAAAAAAAAAGCTTCCTGCACTTCTCTACAGTAGGCAAATACCTTCGATACTGGAAAGTGGTTTGGGTTCGCTCGTCTCAAGCACATCACAGGTGGCCGGAACTCCCCCATTTTCTAATGTGCACGCAAACATGTTCTTGTGGAGGCGTTGTGCAATGTAAAAAAACCTACAAGTTGCCTACAACCTCCGATATAGGCACCTTGTGTTTTTTCTACATTGCACAACGCCCCCACAAGGATATTTTTGCGCGCACTTTGGGTAATGTCGGGGTTCCGGCCACCTGTGATATAATGCAATAGTATTGACGGTGTACTTCGATGTATGTACCATTTGAATCCCCCCTCGTACAGGAAGCATATTCTGTTGAGACCATGGTAAAACGTACCGCTTATAGTAGCGACGACAAGTCACACCAACTCATCAAACGTTATGGACAATGCAAGCACACACCACACGCACGTTGGAAGACGCGCGAGCTAATAACACTGGACGCGTTCGGCAGCGTTCAAAACATTGGACCCACCAAATGAATGTTAGGAGTTTATCTAAGCCTCCAAGAAAGGAACTACGCATGCGAAACAAACGCGGGATCACTGAAAAGCGGGAGTACTGACGGTACAGTATAGGCCGCTAACAATGAACACCTACGAGTAGTCTGAGGAAGGATGAGAAACTTGTGACGGCAACGACCTGACGTATGCTACGACAGAGATAGCAAGTTTTGGCAAATTTGTTTCCGTCCGACGGGGCTCCTTAACCCAAAATCGTCGGTATGTCATTCTTGTTTTGCAATCTAAATACCTTTTTTTGCCTGGGCCATGGGTTTGGTCGACAGGTTGCACTTTCTGCTTACTAAAAATAAGTTTTTGGGTGAGGCATAGAGCTCCTCAAGTGATGAGCTTCAGAATCAAATTGGTGCACCGATACCGTAGCATGCTTCACCTTCAGCAAACTTGATCACAGGCTACTATATACCGGGTAGGATTGAGTGTGGCTCTCGCCGCTGTGTACGATAGATAGTTCAATTTGTTCACGTGTCCTCCCAACCGTACGCCTGACGTTTTCGTAAAAATTGTAATTTCTCATGGGGTTGTACTACTGTAGACAGCACAATACGAGAACAAAACAGAAAAACAAATATCGACGATGGATTTCTTCATGGAAAATTGGTGCGTCCTATATATGCGTACACTACAGTACAGCGGCTTCCGCATTTGGAAGTGTCCCTTGAATCTCAACCGTTCTTTGTTGAGTGGTCTCTTTCAGAATGGAGGCGTCCTGAATTTTACCAGTCGCCCACAAACAGCGATTGCGACCTACCCCCCAACAGCGACCTTTGTCAAACAAGGCGGCGTTGCAACACCTCATGGCTGGCCCCAGGCCAACGAAGGTAGACACAGGCAAAACGCGCCACACTCAAAAACGTATTTTTTGAGGTCCCAAGTACCATATCATTATTCAGATTCCGTTCAACGAGAGCCCTATACCTCACCCATAAAACGACGTAAGCGAAGCAATCGTTATCAATCTGTGACGCATGCTACGATAGAGGTGCACCGTTTTGTTTCTCGGGCTCCTCACCTGAGGAGTAATGAACCTCACCCAAAAATCTGATTTTGAGAAGAATGAAAGGGCAACCCGATGAACAAACCCATGGCGAAGGTATACAAAAACAAATATATTGAAAAACAAGAACGAAATTCCGGCGATATTAGGTTAAGGAGCCCCGCCATTCAGAAACAAAAAAGCCGAAAAGTGCAACCTCTATCGTAGCACGCGTCCTGTGGTTTGCCAACCAACATTGCTCAGCAAGGGGTCACAACGTTTTATCCCCCATGAAAAATTCCCAGTAAGAAGAAGATCCAGACGGTAGAGGTGCACCAGTTTGTTTCTGAGGCTCCTCGCTTGAGGAGCTCTTTAGGTCACCCGCAAACTGATATTGAGTAAACTGAAAGTGCGACTCGATGAACAAACCCAAGGCTTAGGTATACGAAACAAAACAGATTTTAAAAACAATGAGAACGACATTACGGCGGTTTTGGGTTAAGGAGCGCCGTCATTCAGAAAATAAAAATCCAGAAAGTGCTACCTCTATCGAAGCTCGCGTCAACAGGAAGCCTTTGCACGAATTATAACCCCTTCTCGTGGTATTACAGGGCTTTTTATACGATAGTGAGCAACGGAGTCTTCAACGTTGATCACTCACGGTCATCGCCAATAGAGGAAATCAAAAGAAAGCGAACGGCGCAAGACCAACTCGAACGATAGTTCGCTTATAGAATCAATAAAACGTGTAGAATACGAATCGAATAGCAAATTACTTGGTACTGTAGTTCTTCCGTTCAATAGCCCCGTCGATGAGAAACGCCAATGCTCAGAACTTGCAACATTTTGAGCGGGGTTTCTCATGCAATATGAAAGGAGCGCCGCCTGGTCTATGTGAAGGTAACCCCTGTATTTGCTAACTCATGCTACGATAGAGGTGCACTGGGTTTTTCAGAGGCTCTTCACTTGATGATCTCTGTACTTCACACAGAAACTCACTTGGAGCAAACCAAAAATGCAACCCAATTAACAAACCCCTGGCCTAGGCAGGCAAATAAATCGTATTGCAAAACAACAATGACCTCCCGACGATTTTGGGTTTAGGAGCCCCGTCATTCAGAAACAAGAACGCCAAAAACGTGCTACCTCTATCGTAGCGCGCTTCTGGTACTAAAGAGGGAAAACATATCGCAACTATTGACCGTTTTCGCAACTTCCACACAATGGAGCCGGGACTGCCGGGGGTAGTGGGTGTGTCCGACGTGCCACCGGAAGAAAATGTATGACACGCGCAGCACGATGCTATTTGTGCTACTGCTGACTCTTCCTGCTGACACAATCTACGGTAGAGGTGCACCCGTTTTTTCTGAGGCTCCTCACTTGACGAGCTATGTACCTCTCCAAACAACTGGTTTGTGGGGAAAATTAGAGTGCTACGAGTACCTGACGAATAATCGCATGGCCTAGGTATACAAGTAAAAACATTGAATAAAATTGTGAATTTCCGACGCCTTTGGGTTAAGGAGACCCGTCGTTCAGAGAACGTTTCTGCCGAAAAGTGCTACCTCTATCGTAGCACACGTGTGCTAACCCTTTGAAGTAGATGCGTATATAAAAAACGCGATTGTCGCGTTGTCGGTCGTTATATATGCTTGGATCCGAAAAAGTTAAGAAAATGTAAATAAGCCGACGAAAGGGACTTCTGGTCCGAGAAAGATGGAGGAACAAACAGCCACGCTGCCCTAAAGCTGTATATGCCCTGCTTGCTGCGTCTACCCGATCTTGCACTCATTCTGTCTGGTGGGTCGTAAATGTGAACCTCATGGCTGAGAGCCAGAACCTCTTCCCGTTAAGTTACGTTGGTCATGTGACTTAAGTAACTCAACGGGTTGAGCTTCAATCAGACAAGAGCGGCCAAAATATAATTCCCAAAGTACACACTCGCACACGATATGACACCCAAGAGCGGACAGAATATAACTCCCAAAGTACACACTCGTACACGATACAACACGAACAAGATAATTGCACGGATAAAGTCCGTCGCGATTAATGTCTGCCTGTCCACAGCTTCCTCTCACACAGTCTGCCAATAAACCGGTCCAGTGCTGCTCTGAGCATGCGCAATCATCTTCATTTGTAGCGCTATAGACTACAGAAAATTGTACTAGACAAACAATTTTAATTTAACGCGCAGCGACGCATGACTCACGCTTGGTGCTGTCACTGACAGGTAGCCTCTACGAGGACATGTACACCCCGACGAAAAGGGGGATATATGTATCGCACGTAGGTTGCAGGTTTGAGCTTGATCGAATTCCTCGATCTCGGAACCGAGGTCATAATAGAAACATCTTTTACACAGTGGCCTGCTAAAGCACGAAAATCTCAAGGTGTCAAACATGTGGGAAAAATCTCTACGCCAACACTCCAACACGACCCTAACCAGAACTAATCTCTTGATCCGTATAACCGAGCGCGACGTTCATGACGCTTCGTGGAGTCATATATACAAACGAAATTGGGGGTGAGGGCCAGGCCCGACAACATCAAAACGCGTGATTCCGACACGTACTCCGAGTAATCGCTCCGGTTAGAATCTCGGTGGCGCACACACAAAGCCTCAGGTCACCTATCGGCAAAATCCCATACCATAGGGCACAAAGAAATCGCACACCGATATTTAGCTGTGCTACCACGTAGCCTCTTCAACCCCTGTCCGTACCCCATAATCCACACACCGACACATGCCACCGAAGGGGTCGCGACCTACTTGTTCTCAGACTCATTACTAGAGGAGCTTACTACCCCACCCAAACAACTGATGTTGAAACACTTTGTATCGCTTTTTTGACCCGACAGCCTAATCCATGGCCTAGGTGAATATCCGAAAACGAACTTCAAAACACAAACGGTGGGATTCTGAAGAGGAAGAGGTTGGGTGGTTCCTTGCCCGAAAGACTCCGTCAACCAAAACCGGGATTGCCAAACTGTGCAACAAGCGTCAAGGCGCGCCTCACCTACGGAAATATGATCTACCCCAGGAATCCGACGGCCATAACCAATATTAACTAGACCTGCCATATGACCAAGATATTCATGCTTTCCACACGCAGACGCGACGGTGACGTACAGTAATCTACGTCCTTGTATGAGAACCTAAGTGTTTAACTGACGGTATCTAAACACGCAATGCTGACAGGTATTCTGTGCAACGGCGTCAGCGTAGCGTCGGAGACACGCTCGAAACGCCTCAGGTCGTATGTGTAGCCAAATTATAGAGATCATAAAAACGCACACCGATATTTTGCGGTGATACCGTATGGCACATCATACCCAAGCCGAAATACGGGTTTCCACACACCGACGCAAGTAACGGTAGGAAGAAGGCATTTACTTACCCGGAGACTCCTCAATTAACGGGCTCCATAGCTCACCCAAAATCCAATCTGGGAGAGTGTGTAAGCTTATCCGGAAAACCAGCATTTTGGCTTACGTTACGTACCTAGAGAATACCGTTCGTTGTGAAGCACAACTTGGATTCCAATAGCATTCGGTAGTGCGTCTGTTGAGAACAACCGTCAGACAAACTGTGTTGACCTAGATGTGCTACCTATATCATTGCAACCGATGGCCAAGTTCGATATATCTCGAACTACAAACAAACTGACTCCTTGTTGAGTGTTGAGCACACGGCGGGGGGGGGGGGGAGGCCAACAGAAAACCAGTACATGAAAGTACTCTGTGAGCCAGACCAGCTCACGCAACAAACCATCTACTTATGTTTTCGATATTCCCGAGGATTGTGACACGGTAAGGTGGGTTACCTAGATTTCTGCAAGAACACGTGGTTGCCAAAAATGTTCGAATCTACGCCAAACTCTCGAAAATTCTGGCGTCGCGAAAATGCTTCGTTACGACGCGAGGTCCCCTACATTGTTCTGCATTCAGGGGCTGTGTTAGAGTTTGGCCAAACATTAATCCTTACCCTGCGGTTTTTACACAACAATTTCAGACATAACCGGGCCATTGCTCGTCTTTGCGGATATTGCACTGATTTATGTATGCCGATCGATTTACACCGAAAATTCCCACCCCTAAAATCGCTTTCATCGCATAAAAGCTTCAAGCATTCCCTGATCGTGACACATCCATGCCCACAACAACCCAGTCTTGAACTTCGTGCATGTCGATCCGTCTACTACTAAGCTCACCCCTCGCAATCAATGCTGGGCCTCAAGAACACTCGCTAAACAATCATATATGTATATCAACCCATTCATTACTGGCCCACCCAAAACTCAGAAACACAGCTCTTCCAACAGCCGCACATCATTCCCGTGGCCTCCATTAAATTTGGGGAAAACGACCTAGCTCTGCTGCTGTACAGCCTGACCCCGAATCGATTGGGACGTTGGAATGTGTCCCGTTTGCGTATGGTAGCCACAGTTGAGTCTCTCACGACGGGTTCCACTAAGACGCAATAATTACGGCTTTCAAGCTACACTCGATCGTGTTATGGGCGTTCACAGCATCCTATAAGGTTCAGAATATAATGGATTGAGTTTGGTTGCTAAAACGTTTGATATCGTTTAAGCCGGCGTGGAATGCACATGACGAGAAGGGGGCGTATGCCTGTGTGAGGGGGGGACACAAACAGGTACGACAGAGGGTGATATTATCACGCAGCCCTCTTGGGTACTGGGCTCGACGACAAAAATACACACATATATTGCGATTGGGGACGTATTCGTCGTACCACTGCTTGCCGTCTTCGTAGACAGCCCGCCCCCCAGCCCCCTCGCAACCCCCGTCGTGATCGTGATTACCACAGTAGCCGCGCAATCGCTTCGGTACAGATATCGTCGTACCCTCTTGCCCCCAGCCGTATGATAACGACTGTCGTCGTGGCTGTCCATGCCCTTATTATGGTCATCACCGTCCGCGCGAACTACTACTGAAGCAGGGGAATATGTTTCTACGGGAAGCGGTTTGCATGCCTAAACACTGGCGACGTTGGCTCAACCTCCTCGTCGTCATGACTTTTTACATTTGATCGATGTTGCCAACATCACTAGTGTTGGAACTCGTCGTCGTCATGGTAATCTTCACCACCACCACCACCACCACCACCACCACCACCACCACCACCACCACCACTATTACTTCCACCACCACTACCACCACCACATCCACCACCACAATCTCTACCACCATCACCACGATTGTTTTTGTAGGCTTAGTCGTTAGTCTGAATGCTTCATTCGCAGACAGTACCGCCGTCGTTTCCTTTTTGTCCACATCCATTAATATTCGTCACTCTTTCTAAAACATTGGTGTGTTGAATGCCGTGTGTGTTGTTTGCGGTGCATGGGCACTCCCTTAAAATCCAGCAGCTTGGGTCGAACCAGTGATCGCCTAGGTCGGTTACACCGTCACCCACACCGCCGTCGTCCATATATTTGCATCCGTGTCCGCTCGTCGTCACCCTCGCTTAAGCACCAGAACCGAAAAAAAGTGTTCGTGCGGTCTCCGGGCGCACCTTGCGCGTTTAGCAGTCCCTATCCCATGTTTCAGGAATATCCCCAATCGAGAAATCCCTGCACAGAAGAACGTGAGAACGTGGCCCGGTACACAGGGGGGGGGGGGGGGGGGAGGGTTGCGGTGCGGTTGAACCCCACATTTGTCGGACCGGCGATTAAACTAACGAATTTAATATGCCGTACAGTTGTGACTTGTTCGGGCGTTACCCATTCTTTTTGTTCTGTTCCCAACCTAAAGACCTGTTTTTCTGCGGGCTCGTGCAATTATTGAATGTAGGTCACATATTCGCGGGGGCATATAGGTTCTCATGATGATATGTATTGTAGCCTAAAAAGAGTTTGGGACCCCCCTTGTCATTGCATAGGTCAATACAATGCGTCCGTCAGCACAGAGTATGTGCTCATGATTCGAAGAACAAACTGGACCCCCTCCCGGGGGGGAGCCATCGGCCGGTGAGGATCGTTTCCGTCGCGAATATGTCGTTACCATGCCCCGATGCGGAGATTGACATACAGAATATTGGTAAACAGGCACCTCAAACTTATAGATTACACCCACGTTACCAGACCGAAGATGGAGAGGCACTCTCCACTATTGCAGCCACCCATCCTTCGCGGTAGTACTTATTTGATTAAACTGGACATAAAAGGAACGTTTGCGTGCATCCATGTAAAATTAATGCTTTGTGGACATGTTTAGGGCATACCCCAGAACGCTTACTCACGATGTGATGTCGCAATTGCCGCTCCTGCAGTTGTTGTCGCATATCTCTCCTTGGGGCATGGCCGTCACCCTCATGAAGCCCATGTCCGCACCGCTGATGGTGTTATCGTACACCTGACGCACCCATACAAATTATGTTAAAAGAACCAGCAACAGGGGGTGGAGTAGGCGTCCAAGGAATGTGATACATTGGTTATCGGAGAGGACATGAATGATGTAAAAGAAAAAACAAGGTTTATGTCATTAATCGTTTTCGGCTGTGATAGATACTAGCGCTGCCCGTCGACACATGCTACAAATTATACGGTAGAGATCCACCAGCTTTTTTCTGAGTCTCCTCACTAGAGGAGCTCCGTACTTCACCCATTAAAACAACTGATTTTGTGTAAACCAAAAGTGCAACCCGATGAACAACCCCATGGCCTAGGAAATAAATAAACTCAGATGCCATCACAAGAATGACATACCGACGAGTTTGGGTGAAGGACCCGCGTTTTTTCAGAAACGAAAACGCCAAAAAGTGCAACCTCTACCGTTTGACTACCGTTTGACGCGTCCATCGTCGGATTGCCACTACCTCTAGACTTGTACGCAAGCGTCGCTGATGCTGTCGTCGTAAACCAGACCCACCCACAATTCGTGTCCGACGAACGGCCACAAGACGTGGAGAACGTCGAAATGCGTATAACGTAGAACGTCGAAATGCGTATGTTTGGGACTGCGTCATAGTGGCCAAACATATGCCAGGGTTGATCTGATCGTCATTCGCAAACGTTTATCTTTCCAACAATAGAGGATGCGATGCCCAACGTTGACCCCCTTAATGTAGACTTCATCGTGTATTGGTGCGCGCGCAATTCGTGTGTTGGAGATCTGCTAGAGTGGTGGCTCGATCACGCCCCCCAAAACCAAACCAGTGGGGGTTGCTTATTAGCAGTGCGGCCTGTGGTTTAATCGACAAAACCCAACTATCTCATTTTCCCTCCGAGGTGCCGGATGAGTTAAGACGGTCGTATTAGTGCAAGGAGTTCGACTGGTACAGAACGCGTCTAACGCATGCTCTTGAAGGAACGCGTCTAAAAGGTTTAAGTGTGCTCACCTGTTGAGCGCACGTTCGACATACAAAGCATGTCCGTTAGAAACCAATCAAGCATATACCCCAATCGCCTAAAGGCATACCGGTGTACCGAATCACGCCGTACACTCCTGGGGTAATTCCTGGATCCCTGTTGGGTATGACCGTTTTTTTCCGCTGCGCGTCGATGGATGAAGCATGAGAGAAACACAGCTCTGTGTATATTCGTCTCTCTCTCTCTTTCTCTCTCTCTGCCTCTATATATCCACATTCCCTTCTGTATATGTATGTATCTCCCTCTCAGCCTTTATCCATAATCGTTTTCTCTCACGTCGTTGTCCTGGCCGTATTGGTGTTTTCCGACCTTCGCTCCCCCTAGTCGTACTCCCACCCCTCCGCAGTTTTTCGCGGTGTTGTATCTGCAGGAGGCGTTAGCAGTACATGCGACAGTCGAAAAACGTATACCTGCATGTCAGTAGTTGGGTTCATCAAACGTCGCAGTCGTGCAGAAAACAAGATGGTTATCCTGGACGATATTTGTTGTTTCCAAATACAACGGGATTTTCATTTTTGACATGGAATGAGACCCCCCCCCCGCCACCCCTCCGCACGTTTTTACGGTGTTGTATCTGCAGGAAGGGGTTCATGTGGCGGGCGAAAATTAGATGTATGTGCACACCTTGATTTAAAATTTGCAGGCATGTACATGGTATCATGAAAATTGCTTGGTAGCATGCTGAGTAATTACCAGATGTGGTTGATTGTTGGTCATATCATCCGCTGTATGTCTAGGCCGTGAGGTTATTCATCCGGTTGCACTTTCAGTTTCTGTCGCAATCAGTGCTTGGGTGCGGTATGGATCTCCTCAAACGAGGAAGCCTAGAAAGCTAGGGTGCATTCCTAGACTGTAGTAGCGTGCGTCCAGGAATCAACACAATTCCCGGGGGAGAGAACAATGTTTAACCTCAGGAGGGCGGATAGCCCCAGGAACAAAACGAGGGTTCCAAAATGGACAATGAAATATAATGGAAGACGGCACGTTCAGAGGTAAACACAAAGCTAATAAAACACACCTTTCGGCAGAGACACTACCTAGTATTTCCGAGGCTCCACACCGGAGGAGATCGATGCCTCACTTTGAGAAAGCTGACCACAAAACGTTTCAGGAATGGCCCCCTTTAGTCGGCCGCTTGTCCGTGACTCTGATAATAGCGGGCAAGTGGAAAAGCAGGACGGTGAAGGCCCTGCGACAGAACGAATGACAAGTGTTTCTTCCTATGCCGCACCGAAGCCTACACAAGTTTGGCTGTATACCCTGTGCACGGGATGGTTGATCGGGCTGCGCTCTCGAATGTTGTTAGAGTAAGAAGTTGAGGTAGACGAATTAGCTGCCCCCCCATATAGTGTCTCATTCGTCTTTAACCGGAGCCATTTGGGTCTAGTCTTTGCGTTCGAGAAGTCCAGGGGCCTATTACTTTGAGTACCTCGGACGCGTGCCACGATAGAGGTGGAAGTTAGTTGTAGAAGTTACAGTAGTTGCTAATTTTGTTTCTGAATGACGGGATCCCTTAACCTAAACTCGTCGGGATGTTACTCTTGTTTTGCGCTCTGAATGTTTTGTATACCAAGGCCATGAGGTTGATCATCGGGTTGCACTTCTAGTTTATTCAAAACCAACTTGCGGATGAAGTACGGAGCTCCTCGAGTGAGGAGCAAGAGAAAAACAAAAAATCTGGTGCACCTGTATTCTAGCACGTGTCCTCTTCCGCGAATTGAGTTAATTACAACCAACCCCCATGTACATAAAAATCACGTCCCTCGTTTGCAACACATATCAAATACAACAAAAAAACCCTGCAATACATCTTGCTGTCTATAAATAAACAAAGACATAGAGAGGTTTGGCGAGTCTGGCCTTGACTTCTCCCAGAATCGTACCCGACAACGTTTCCGTCGCCTCGAACGCAGAAGAATCCCGTCTTATGCTCAAGCTAATCGGAGTAATCAATCCCATCGCCTATGTATATAGCGAATACATATTAAAACACTCTGTTGGCATTCCAACGACATAGGTTTGTTCTTTATTGAGGAGTTCCTTCCAACCAGAAATCTTGCAACCACAAAGGAGTACGGAACCGTTATCGTGGCGTGTGTTTCACCGGCTAACGATGTTCTGCAGACGCGTGCTACGATAAATTTAGCACTTTTCGGCTTTTTTGTTTCTCAACGACGGGGCTCCTTAACCCAAAAATCGTCGGAATGGCATTCTTGGTTAGCTGTAAGATATGATTGAATACCTAAGCCATAGGCTTTGGTCATCGGGTTGCTCTTTCATTCTTCTTGAAAATCGTCTTTCGGTGAGGTTTAGAGAGCTCGTCAAGTGAGGAGCCCGAAAATCGAAATGGTGCACCATTATCGTATCATAGCAGTCGTCTCTCAATCGGTGCTCACTGAGATCTACCTGATAATATTTTCGTCGCCTCGTACGCTGAAGCACCCCGTCTTTTGCTCGAGCTGGTCGGAGCATTTGTTCTCCTCGATGGTGGTGCCGGAGCTCCCTTCCTTCACATCCACGCACTCTGCGCCAAAGGTCGCGATTGTATTGCCGCTCACCCGGTTGCCGTTGCTACGGTCCTCTCCGTACGTCCACTTCGACACAAGGCGAGCGGTACAGAGCAAACGCGTCAGTTCGAACCAAACAGGAACGAAATACAGAGACCGTTAGGATCAGGTCTACCGACAGTATTTACGGTTTGGGTTAGGGCCCTGACCGACCGCCCTGGGGGCCGCACCAGTTACGCAGGCAGTACGGAATAGCACACTTCCAAGCGTCTACTTTAGAAAGTCGTGCAGAAACGCAGATGCCTCAGGCGGAGCCAAATTTTGGCTATCGTGGCAGGGGTAGTAGCAACAGCGGCGCATATCACCTACCACAGAGCATTTTCGTACGTCTACTTCGATAAGCGGTGTGACAGACCAAACGCGAACGTCCACACCTAGGAGCCCACAGACAATAATAGGGGGGACAAACATTAGACAACGAGCGGGGTATACTGACCAAATCAACGTCATGCTTTGAAGAAACCGTACCAGTTTGGCAAATCGACAAGTCATGCATCCGGGATGAAATGTTCCAGTTTGAAGCCAAGCATCGGAGATCAACAGCGCAGGTGTGAACAGGTCATCGCCGCGGAAATACGAGATAGTCGACCATGTGATATGGAACGGGTTTGGCGGAACCTTCCTCGGATTTCGGACACAAATTCATAGCCAACGCGAACAAACGCTGGCTACGTAACCGTCAGCGAGTCCGACGGCGTCGAGGGGTCGGTACGAGTTAGGTGGACGCCAGATAGAGCACGGTTCAGTGTATCCGCCGTGATAAGTCCTGCTGCGACTCAAACGAAACGTGAAAAAGTATCAGTCAACGAGATCCGGCGGCGCCAAGGCAGAAGCACGGGGGTGGAAGTCAGATGCTTCACTCCTCCATGCGCCTACGTTGAACAAGTTCGTGCCGAAAACTAGAAGCGGCAGCGATATTTGAAATGTAGCGAGCTACCAATCCACGATAGCGAGGATAGTAGGGGCATCAAAAGGGTGTCGAGTACCAGATACAACACAGTTTTTTGCGTCCACTTTAGTGAGTCGCACATCAGAACAACAGCGCCATCCGAAGGCAACAGGTGGCGAATAAACCAACAACAGAAGAGGGGAAGTCCGGAGGAGGCCGGACGTGGCGGGCGGCCATTATATATATAGCACGCCTCCGTGCGTCCATCTCGACAACTTCGTGCCGCAAAGCAAACGCGAAAGTGTTAATCGAAAGGGATCGAGGGAATAACCAACGATAACGAGCATCGCTGGAGGAAGCACGATGGACGCGCAGCGTACACGATAGCTCAGGTACAATACTGATGTTGCTGGTGGATTGCGTCGAACACGGCGATAGTCACGCGTTCTACGTTTGGGATATAGGACATTTTGGCCAGACTTTTTCTTACAGACGGCGCTCCTCAACCGAGGAACTACACTCAGAATACTCGAATTCCACCTGTAGTTTACAACAGTTATCGTCGCATACCCAGGCCATAGGATTGCGCACTCGGTCGAATATTCACTTATTTTCCACGCCAGGCGTTTGGCGATGTGTAGAGCCCCTAAGACGACCAATCACAGAACAGTCATGCTACCCCCTACCGTATATGGCTTAGAGCAGTACACCCGCTCGTCTCTACTTTGCTCGGCTGTAGCATGCATCACCTCGGTCCGTTTCTGATCTAAGCTTGATACCAACGATTTCCAACAATGGCCATGCCCGAAACGTACCCGTCCCCCTCCGTCCACCACTCCACAGTTCTGTATCCCGTCACCCCCGTTCTGTCCCGGCCTGCGTGTTCGACGTCCCAAAGTAGACACCTTTACCATTTTGGCCGCATGATTTCAACATCGGACGCGTACTACGATAGAAGTTGTACTTTTTGGCGAAACCTGTTTCTGAATGACGGGACTTTTTGACACAAATTCGTCCCAGTCTGATGTTTGTTTCGCAATCCAAACATTTTTCATGGCTAGGCCATGGGTTTGGGTCATCGGGTTTCACTTTCGGACTACTCCAAACAAGGTTTTGGGTGAAGTATAGAGCTTCTCAAAAGAGGAGTCTCAGAACAAAAATGGTTCACCATTACCACAGTATGTGTCAGGAAAAATCGGAAACCCCGGATTAGTTGACGGTATTCCTACGTTGTTGGGTTGCTCCTAAGTCGACGATCCCCGTCATTCGAAAACAGTAGAGCCCCGAATTGGTCCAGACGCATGCTACGAATGCATCTTACGACAGAGGGGCACCATTTTCTTTCTCGGGCTCCTCACTTGAGGAGATCTAAACCTCACCCAACTTCTGATTTAATGGAATATTGAAAGAGCAACCCGATCAACAAACCCATGGTCTAAGTATACCAACAAGTAATATCCCAGAACAAGAATGTCATACCGCCGATTTTGGGTTAAGGAGCCCCGTCATTCAGAAACAAAAAAACGGGAAAGTGCTACCTCTATCGTAGCACGCGTC